>ML780616.1:955812-973772 GCA_009831015.1 Picea engelmannii | reverse complement strand
AGGTGCATTGCAAAGTCCAAAAGGCATTACCATCCACTCAAACAAACCTTGCTTTGTTTTGAAAGTTGTCTTCCATGTGTCTCCTTCGGCAATCCTGATCTGATGATATCCGCTTCTCAAATCCAACTTAGTAAAATACTTAGAATCTTTCAATTGATCAAGCAAATCATCAATTCTAGAAAGAGGATAGTGATTCTTTACCGTAATCTTGTTCAAAGCCCTGAAATCAATGCACATACGCCAGGTACCATCTTTCTTTGGCAGTAACACAATTGGAGATCCACATGGCGATGTGCTTGGCACGATGACCCCTTTGTCAAGCAACTCTTGGATTTGTTTTTTGATTTTAGAATTATCCATGACTGAGATCTTGTACATACCAATGTTTGGAAGAGGACAATCTTGTTGTAATTGAATTTCATGTTGGATACCCCTTTTTGGAGGTAGTCCCTTTGGTTCCTGAAACATCTCATCATATTGATTAACAACCTCATATAGATCAGATTTCAACTTTGCATCACAACCTTGGAAAACTTCATTTTCAATATCATCTTTAGGTTTAATCATTAAGAGAACAAAATTCTTGCTAGCATTGACTAATCTCTTCATTTGTCCCGCATTTACAAGTGACAAATTCATCTTCTTTGTATGGGCTCTAATAATGTACTCAACTCCATTTTTAAACAAGTGATACTTATTCTCATGACGATGAAAAATGGATTTTCTATCATATAGATATGGGCTTCCCAACACAATACCACAGATATACAAAGGAATAACATCAAGCTCTACCTCATCTATAAAATTTGCAGTGATAGCAAACCTAAGTTTACACCTTCTTGTCACCTAGAATTTAGCATTATCACATATCCAACCAAGAGGGTATGGTTTAGGATGTGGAATTGTTTCCAATTTTAATTTCTTGACAGTGTCTTCAGAGATAAGGTTTTCTTGAGATCCAGTATCAAATAGAGTATCTGTGTTGGTATGCTTTGAAACAACCCTTATGTGAAAAAGTTATATTCTTTCTTTTTCTTGTCGAGTTACATTGAGATTACTGTTACTTGAAGAACTAGTACTTGCAATAGAACCCTTACCCTGATAACCCATGGCTGTAATATTTTTTTCATCACCCGAATCAAAACCTAAATCATGTTGTATGGTTGAAACAGTCTTTGACTTCCCTTTGTTGCCAAACTTTTTGGGTCTTATTTCAGGATGAAGTTTCCAACAATGGTCTTGATCATGGCCATCTTTTGAACAATGTTTGCATGTAAATTTTTCTCCCTCTTTCTTAATAGCAGCATTCTTTTTTCCATTGCCCTTGAACTTCCTCTTTCCTTTGTCTCCATGACTGGAAGGATTCTTGTTACCCTCATGAGTTTCATTCCTTCCTCTTGCTTCCAAATGAGTGGCCTGAACACAAACTTCATCTAGATTTGAAGGATTAAACATGAGTATTGTATGTCTCAAATCACTATTTAAAGCTCCAATGTATTTGAGTAAAGTTTCTTGAGAAGACAAATCTACTCCCAAAACCAAAGCTCTTCTCCTAAATTCTTGAGTAAAGCTTTTCACATTTTGTCCTTTAGCTTGTCTAAAAATTTTCCAATCCATAGTAGCCTTTTGCATATATGCCAATGGGTAAAATTGTTTTTTAATTGCAACAATAAAATCATTCCAAGAGGTTAAAATTTTACCATGTTTCTTCATGTCCTCTTGAGTCTTGGCTTCCCACCAAATGAGTGTTTCACTATCCAATATTAAAGAAGCAAGATGAATCTTAGTTTCATCATCTTGAATTTTTTGTATCCTACAATACACCTCAATCTGACAAATCCAATTATCTAATTTCTCAGCATTTACCTCTCCATTATACATTGGCAATTCGAATTTAATATCAAGATTTAACAAAGGAAATTGTGAAGGAGTTTTACCATGTCCTTTTGGAGAATTTGGAAGAGGTCTTGAACTGGTAGTAGAAGAATAAGATGGAGGTGAGGGTGGTGGAGAAGCACCATTCCCTCCATTTCCATTTGGAGTTTTATCACCACTGTCTCCCTTGTGCTTTGAAGGGTTGGATCCTTCACCTTGCAACCTTGTATTCCTTTCTTCCATCAAGAGTTTCATCATTTCTCTCATTTCCATGAAAGCCTTTCTAAGATCTTCATCTTTTGTAGGAATATGTTCATGACTCTCTTCATGAGCCATACTTGGTGAATGCCTCCTTGAAGCTTGAGGTGATGATATAATCTTTCTTCTTGAATGATGAGAACTTGGCTCTACAAGTTGACCTTATCCTCTTGTGAGTTTCAACCTTGTGAGCATTAGAAAACAAAAACACTTGCAAATAATCAAGTCTTCAAAAACCTAGGCTCTGATACCAACTTGATCTGAAAATGATAAAGACTTATATTCTTGAAAATATTTGCAAGTTTTAATTCAAGTGTTCTTAAGAAAATGGATCATTTTTTGCAAACACAACTTTTATACAAGTTACACATTCAATATGCATATAAAAAACAACAAATAACAGTGAAAAAAAAACACATAACACAACAAATGATAAAGGAGTTCACCCCTCTCTTGGGCTACATCTCTTGGCCCAGCTTCCAATGGATATTTTGTATTATTTTCTCAAAGTGCTAAAATATGTGCTTTATAATGCTCAAAATGCCAAATAGATGGCTCCAATGGCTTCATAACGTCCAAAAACCCCTAGCTGGGCTTTTTCGGCACCTCGTTTGGCCAAAAATTGAAGAAGATAGGTTTCCTGGAAGTTCCCCTTCAAACTTGTTGTCTCTAGATTGCAAAAATGCACCTTTGTCTCCTCAACCTAGCCCCAATGTGCATATTTGTGTTAAAACCCAGTCTCGGGTGCAACCGCAAAATGGTGTGAACTGTAGGATAGTTAGGGCACTCCCAACCCCTAACCGCCAAGTCCATGGGCATATGAGTCATGTGACTGTGCACTCATATGGAAAGGGGATACGTTTTAAAACATATGGTAAATGGTTTGGAATGCACGCCGCACCGATGGTTACATTGAAAACATATGTGACCGGGGGCCGGGGCTAAGCTCAGGACGGATAGCACAATTGCGTGCAAGGAATCGCAGAGGCCAAGAAAACCCTATGGAGGGTTCGGAGTTTGAGAATCTCAGAAGGAGGAATGTCTCTTAGAATAGAGGAAAGAGCCAAGGTTATAGTCTTCGAAGTAGAGACAAAGGTCGAGGCCTTTTGAAGAAAGAAATCTTCCAAGGGAAAGGAAGAAGGGAATGCTCAAGATAGAGAACAACTGTTGTTAGATCAGCTGGAAAAGCAAGATCTGGACCGTTGAAGTCTACGTCCAAATGCACGCAGGAAAGCACACAAGGAAGAGAACCAGATCTGGGCCATCAGATCAAGCACCAGGGATCGACAGCCATCAGATCTAGAGGAAGGTGCACAGATTTTAAGCTCTGGGAGGTCGCATAGGAAAGGAGCCCTATGGATAGTGAGAGGCCTTCTTGAATGAAGTGTTGAAGTTGCGAGAGTCGTTGGATATTGTAGAGTTGCAAGGTAGTTAGAGGTGGATGTACCCATCAACTTAGGATCTAGGATCAACGTGAACCGTTGATCGTGCTTTGCGTAAGCCGTTGGATCATTTCGCGAATTCAGGTATTGTGAACTGGGAGGTAGACACCTTTGCACTACATACCTCTAGTCCCAAGATTGCGATTTGACCTGAATCGTCGATCGAGGAGGAAGGAGAGCCGTGAGATGGTGCCTCGCTACATTGTGTATCGGGGTTTAAGAGGGTGAAGGAGTTGCACCTTGATCACTAAAGTCATGAAGTGTCGAGTGCTGAGAGCTCGGGCGAACATGTGTCACGTCCGTTAGGTGGGGACCGCGTGGTTGACAGGTGGCGCAAACATAGAGCACCCAGAGAAAAGTGGAAGTAGGTGACAGGTGGCATACATGCATCAACTTGGAAGGAGTCAACCCATTGTTGACTTATCGCATTTCGTGGATTCACCAAGGAGGAGCACGAGGGCTCAACACTCCAATTCGTGAAGTTGAGAGTTTTGAGGGGTGCTAGAATTATGCCCTAGTGGCGATCACTTATACAAGCACTAGCGAGGAAGGAGCCATACCCATATCACATCTCGAGTATCAGAGGTTTGGAGACGTGGGTCTTCAACTCACAAACTCGTGAGATCGCGAGTCACGAAAGGCGCTTGCGTTAAGACCGGGTTGTGGTCGCATGGAGACATAAGGCTTGTGCCTGGTGTTAAGTTGCACAGGTTGGGTTTTCATGAAGGACATGTGGATTGGATTCATGAGGTTCCAATAGGGATCCAAGGGAGCTGCTTCGGCTTGATGAGAATATAGAATGATCATGTGCGGATCTCGGACAGGGAGTCGGGGGTCTACATCAGTTGTGGTATCAGAGCCACTTTTTGTCTATAGACTGTAGGCAGAAGGAGGCAGAAGGAAAATAAAACAATACTCTGATATGCAGCAGTTGTGGTATCAGAGCCACTTTCTGTCTGTAGACTGCAAGCAGAAGGAGGCAGAAGGAAAAGAAAACAATACTCTAATATGCAGCAGTGTGGTATCAGAGCATGATTTTTGCCCGTATATTTCAGGCAAAAGAGAAAGTGAGGTGAAGAAGAGCCTGTAGGAGATAGGTAAAAGGTGAAGGTTGTTGCGGGGAACAACATTCAATAGATAGTCAGGAGGGATGTAGGAGAAGGCTGGAAGCACTCACGGTTGCAGAGTGACAGCAACAAGTTTGCCAGGAGGGAAGATAGGAATAGGAAAATGGCTACTGAAGGCCATGAGTGTGGTAGAAGAGGAGACCACTAGCAGATGAGTAAAGAAGAAATGGACAAAGAACTCAATGAGATAAGGGAGAGAATGGAAGAGCTTGCACTGCGGATGCAGCAGGATGCAAAGCCTCATTGGGTGTATGAATGGCCCATGAAGAGAAAAGCGAAGTGGCCAGTCAAGAAATTGTTGGCCAGAAGACAACAAATGCTATTGAGGAGGTAGATGAGGTATGTGAAAAGCCTCAAGGCCACAAAGGAGATGGTTCATGCCTATGAAACAGAGACTGGGAGAAATCTCAGTGATGAGGAGGAAGAGATATCGAGCAGAGATCTCAGAAGATGCCAAGCAGGTAGTGAGGAATTTTCAATTTTCTAGGTGGGCAATAAGAATAGGTCACAGGATGATCTCAAAGACTGCCAGGAGGGAAGAACATAAAATTAAGGTTGCCAGGAGGGCAATGAGATGAGATCGTTGGAGGATCTCATAGACTTCTAGGAGGGAAGAGAGGAAATCCCATATTTCCAGGTGGGCAAGGGAGAGCAGATGAAACTGTCTAAAAGTCTCATGAACTCAGTGATGAGTTTGGATCAGCGAGAAGAGCTGATAGAGAAGATGAGCTCAGAGGTGAGTTCATATCAGTAAGGACAGCTGATAAATAAGGAATATTAGAAGAGCATTATGATCATTGGAGGAATTGAGATATTCCTGCCGCTTAGCCCAGTTGAGGTGAGAGCATGTGTTGCAGATGTAGCGGCAGAAAGACAACCAGTGGTGACTATCATGACGATGGAGCAGACGTCAAAATATGCCCTAGCAGAAGAAGAGCATGCATATAAGATGCTCACTCCATGGGAGATGGAGTTGGAGATGCTGGAGGATTGGTTGAATAATCCATAACCAGTGGATGACTGCTGAGAGAAGACAATCACACAGATGTTAGTAGAGGATAATGTCGAGGAATTTCTTGAAAATTTCATCCAGGGAGCTAAACAGTTGATGATGACTATAATGCTAAGGCATGCAGCAGAAGATGAAGGAGAATTCCAGTCTGGGGAGCAGCTGGAGGAAGCTGGAATTCAACCAGTGCAAGGGGAAATGGCAGAAGCAAGTCTGTCAGAGAAGATGACTGAACAACGGGTCAGTAAAAAAGATAAGACTGCAAAGATGAATTTTGCAGCAGGATGGAAAGTTGAGGCCATAGAGGAAGAAGATGGCATGGGAGATCTAGTTGATCTACCCATTTGCAGGGAAGAAGTACAGTGGAGCAGGCTGCAAAAGGAGAGCCAGCCCTAGGAGCAGTTGAATGAGATAATTGAGGAGATCAGAAGACTGATTATCAGATCAGCAGAAGTGGTCAGCAAAGGGAAGCTGAGCAGAGGAAAACCTACCATAGAAGCAGGGCAACAGATGCAGCAGCAACAGTGAACCAGTGGAGTAGATGAATAGCTCTAGAGAACTGTTTGGGATCCAGGTGGACTTCAACAATGATGTTGGGAAGATCATGAGAAGGAGCTCATGATTTTTACAGTAGAGGAGTATGATGCAGGAGCATCACTCCAAGCTAGCTACACGCCAGCCAGCCAACACATCAAGCACGCATTCAATGGAAGAAGAGAGGCGTAACCCTCTCGTTTTCAAATTTTGAAAATGTATTAAATGTTTGTAAGGCTAGTAGAGCCAAGCCGTGCCTTTGAGCAGGCTGTAGTTAGTGTCACCTTTAATGGATGACATGTTGATGGGGATCTAGATCCAATTCAAATTAGATGGTCCATTCAATGTAATTCATTGTAATTAATGAGAGTTAGTGATGATGGAGGGAAGCGCTCGAGGATTCCCCTTTTGTAAAAATATCTCCTTTGTATCTATGGGCAGTTAGTGGATAGAGTCGGTAGAGAAGGCAGAGAAGAATAGAGAGAATAGGAGAGAAGAGAGGAAGCCGTGACTCTATTGCAGTCTGGGCTCACATTATAAAGAGGCATTTTCATATTAAATACAATCATAGTAGTTTTTACTGCATGTTGTTATTCATGTGTTTGTGAGTTCATGAATGAATGTCTTTATGTGCTTATGATATGTTGTAGATGTATGTTTGTATGCATTTGCAGGTTACAGACAGAAATTGTTGTCTGTTGGGTTCTTTGATTTTCAGGTTTGGGTTCTTTGTGGTTTCATGCAAGAGTGCATGACAGAGTACTGCGGTCTCTGAAAACCAGTGCAGGAGTGCACTTCTGAATTCTACGGAATTTAGGAAAAGATGTGCCAGGAGGGCACACTAGAGGAAATCATTGACTCAAGGAGGAAGCCTCAAGGTTGATGAACACCTTGAAGGAGAAACTGTGCAAAGGAGAGCACAGAAAGGAGAGCAAAATTGTTGAGAATTATGTAAAGGCTCTACCAGGATGGCATTGAGCAGATGCACAGGATGCATTGAGGAGAACTCTATTTCGAGTTTAGTGAGAACATAGAGTCACTGAGGATTTTGTAGAAGCTCTTCTAGGAGGGCATTGAGAGAGGGAAAGGAGTGCACTGAGAAGAAATCTCTTTCAAGTTATGAGATAAGAGAAGTGTCCTAGGAGGAGACATTCACAGGGTTATTGAACACCCTGTAGGCTCAACAAGGTGTGCTTGAGTAGGAAGTTTCCAGAGGGCACTTACATCCCTTCAAGGAGAGAAAGGGACATAGATACTTTGAGGTCAAAGCCACAGATAATCTCAAGATGGATAGCACAATTGCGTGCAAGGACCCTGCAAGGATTCACAGAGGCGAAGAAAACCCTTTGGAGGGTTCAAAGTTTGAGAAGCTCAGGAGGAGGAACACCTCTTAGAATATAGGTGGGAGGCAAGGTTATAGGATTCACAGTAGAGACAAAGGCCGAGGCCTTTTGATGCAAGAAATATTCCAAGGGAAAGGAAGAAGGGAATGCTCAAGATAGAGCACAACTGTCGTTAGATCAACTAGAAAAGTGAGATCTGGACCATTGAAGTCTAGTCTAGACACATGCAGGAAAGCACACAAGGAAGAGAACTAGATCTGGGTCGTCAGATCGATCACCAGGGATCGACAGCCATCAGATCCAGAGGAAGGTGCATGGAGTTTAACCTCTGGGAGGGCACGCAGGAAAGGAGCCATATGGACGGTGAGAGGCCTTCGTGAATGAAGTGTTGAAGTTGCGAGAGTCATTAGATCTTGCAGAGTTGCAAGGTGGTTAGAGGTGGATGAACCCATCAACTTAGGATCCAGGATCAATGTGAACCATTAATCGTGCTTTGTGTAAGCTGTTGGATCATTTCACGAATTCAGGTATCGTGAGCTAGGAGGTGGAGACCTTTTCACTACAAACCCTGAGTTGCGAGATCACGATTTGACCTGAACTGTTGATCGAGGAGGAAGGAGAGTCGTGAGATGGTTCATCACTACATCGTGTATCGGGGTTTTGGAGGGTGAAGGAGTTTCACCTTGATCGCTAAAGTTGCAAAGTGTCGAGTGTCGAGGGCTCTGGCGAACACATGTCGCATTCGTTAGGTGGGGACCGCGTGTTTTACAGGTGGCACAAACATAGAGTGCCCAGAGAAAGGTGGAAGTAGCCGAAAGGTGGCATACATGCGTCACCTTGGAAGGATTCAACCCATTTATGACTTATCATGTTTTGTGGATTCACCAAGAAGGAGCACGAGGGCTCAACACTCCAATTCATGAAGTTGTGAGTTGTGAGGGGTGCTAGAAATAGGCCCTAGCGACAGTCGCTTATAGAGGCGCTAGCGAGGAAGGAGCCATACCCATATCACATCTTGGGTATCAGAGGTTTGGAGATGAGGGTATTCAACTCACAAACTTGCGATATCGCGAGTCACGAAAGGCACTTGCATTAAGACTAGGTTGTGGTCACATGGAGACGTAAGGCTCGCACCTGGTGTTAAGTTGCATAGGGCAGGTTTTCACAAAGGACCTATGGATCTGATTCGCAAGGTTCCAATAGGGATATGAGGGAGATGCTTCAGCTTGAGGAGAATATAGAATGATCCTGTGCGGATCTTGGATAGGGAGTTGGGGGTCTACGTCACTTTGCTTCAACACACACACCTTTTCTCCAATGATTTTGATGAAGAGCATTCACAACCTGACTTGGAGAGATAAAGAAAAGCTATCACAAGTACAATCTTTAGCAGAATTATTCATGCATAAGAAAGCCTAGCCTTTCCCATGCTATATTCCTCTTTATATAGGGTGAAATAGGTATGGATGAGGATATTAGGATGATCCCACTAAATTAGAGAAGCGATTAAGATCCAAACGAATCAGAGGCCACCTCATCTTCTAGAAGATTCCCTTTTAGAACTTTTGGGAATTTCACCTTTTTCTCTTGTTTGAGGATCATCACACCCTATGCACGGGAAGCATGTGGTGATGTCGTAGTCCAGTTTTGGTGTAGCATGCGAAAATCAAGCATTGTCGCACCCCATGCATTGAGCAGGGTGCGATGATCGCCTTTGATATAGTTTTTAAAGAAAGAAGGACGATTCACTTGTTCATGGAGAAAGTCTCATTTTAGTATCTTCAGGGAACATGGAAGTGAGTTATGCATATATCATCAGTTGATCATAGAGGTGACCAAAATAATGTGTAACAATATTACCCCTAATGTATGAAGTTGGAACCTATGACAGCTGAAATATTTTGTAGATGTGTGTGTCAAAAACAAGGAGTGCATCGGTTGGGAACCTGCAAACAATCAAGCATATACATAATAATACACCATCTTTTGAGGTATAAATTCCCATACTCCGACTAAAAGTGACTCTAATCATAAGTTTCAAGTGATTCATGGCCACCAAACATACACTGTGGATCGATGTCATCAGGATTCAACATAGCCATGAGAAATACACTGTGGATCTATGCTCTTAAGTATTCAAATTTGGACATAGCCACGAGACATACACAGTGGATCTATGTGTCAGTAGACATTTATGAATACTCCATCATGACCTAGACCGATATTGTGAGATCCACAGTCTTTATTTTCATCGTTCTAAAGTACGAATCTAGCCATTTCATTATAGGTGTCGAATTTGAACATGATAGAAACCACTTGATTATCGGTCATTAATGAATACCATTAACAAGTGTGAGGGAAATAGCCATTGATGTCAATGACTCCCAAGGTACTCTAGTACAATCCAAAGAATTTGAATAATGAGATGAATTTGAAAATTCGATGGAATCTTCGAATCAGAGGTCAATGATGTGAATCCTCTATTGAAAGTGAGGAGACATACCATTGAGGCATGCATGTTCCAAAGAAATAATGGATTTCTAATTCTAATTCCCGGATAATGATTGAAGTCAATAGGAAGAGACTCATCACAAGAGGGCCTTAATGTATCCTCCATCAATGGCATGAAATATTTAACAAATTTGAAGTAGATCAGAGTATGAAGTGATTCAGAACTAACTCAGGGAAGGACGACATGGTAGGAATCTTAAATATTTCATATGGCCAACTTGATAGAAGGCTTCTTTAGGTTGGACTTCTCTTGAACATATGAATGGCATGACAATTGTCTTGGTAGAATTAACTCAAGGAGGACCCAACATATGGACTTGTATATGGTCAAATGAGAGACAAATGGATTTCCCAACCCAGATACAATGATGAAGAGGGGTGTCATGTTCAAGAGCGACTTACTTCCACTAACACAGATACATATATAAATTTATTTCCCAATTTCCCCCCACCATTTCTGGAAAGTACCTTTTTATTTTCATGCAAGCTTGAGGAGGATAACATATGCTTGTAATGTAAGCTCATCCTTCGGATGAGTGCCTCATAGTATTTTTAACGAACCCTAGGAAGGAGTGGTTTGGTCCCATAGGGGCATTTCGATGTTTGTTTTATGAGTCCAAAGAAAGAAAACTCAGGGATTTTTCATGTTTAGCGAGTCTAAAAAACACTTAAATAAAACCCCAAAATGTCCTTTTACGTAAGTTAGTCTGACGAGACCAAAAAATAGATAATCTACCGCTCATCAGACGTTTTCTTCAAATGCTTTTACGAGAGTGAAAAGAACAAGGTCACTCAGCTATATTTTTGTGTTTAGGGAGCTTGAAAAGAGCTTAAGGGAGACTCCATAGGGTTTGTTTTTTGTATTACCATTACAAGTATGAAAAATCGGTGAAAGGTTACTTGATTACATTCTCATAGTTTCACGAATGTGAGAAACAACTAAGACCATGCTCAGAGTTTTTCCTGAAAAACCCTAAAAGTATATGTACATAAGAAAAACACGTAAAAATGACCAAAAATGGAGGATCCATATAAAAATTATGGTCCTTAGATCTCTCAGCCTGTAATAGAGACACTTTGCAAAGTTCGTTAGGCTTAGGGCATAGGTAAAAATATTCAAAAATTAATTTAATTTGAAATTAAAAATGGTAAAAAGTGAATAAAATAGGTCAAAATAGTTCATTTACCAATTCATTTGCATTTTCACCCAATTAGTGCCAAAACCCCCCTTTTTCCTCTGAATTTCAAGCAACGATTCTAGAGAACCCAGTGGACAATTTCTCAAGCTGCTTCCATAAAAAAGGTATTCTTCTTCCTCTCTCTCTTTTCATGGTTGAATTTTTCATTTTTCATGGTTCATTTTTGAGTTATGGGAAATTTTTTAGGGGTTATTGCGCTTTGAGATCGTCACAGGCTCACCCGATCGTGAACTACGATGATCCCAAATTTCCATAGGGGCTCCACAACTAGGGTGCGACGACGCTTCACTATGGAAAAGAGAGCCCCTGCTACAATCGCAACTCAAATTTTAAAAAGAGAAATAGAACTAGGAAAACTTCCAACTTTTAAATTTTGATGAATCTAATCATATTTTAATGTTGTTTGGCAGGTTTTCATCAATCATTATGCTTTATTAGAGGGAACGTGAGCACAAGGAAGAAGATTAATTTTCCGAGAATGACTCGAGAACTGTCATGGCACTCCAGGAGTGTGGTTTTCTCAAAATTTTCAAAATTCAGGGCATGAGATCCCAATTGAGACTATTGGAGTACCTAGTCCACATGTGGGACGTCAATGAACAATCATTTCATGTGGGTGTGCATACACTCACCTTAGAGATTGATGAAATTTATTTCTTGACTAGGCTATCTCGTCGAGGCTCCTGAGTGTCATTATCGGTAAGTAGAGGTGGTGGAGAACCGATGGACTATTATGTTGCACATCACTATATACCAGGTATAGAGAAGCATAGTGGAAAAGTTTCCATAAAGGATGTTTGATATTTACCTTTAAGAACTATCCTATACACTATCACTAGGATGGCAGGGAATGCAACTCCTTACATGGATTTAAAAAGACATTTTTAGTATTCTATAAAGTGTATGGAGCCCCGAGTTTTAAATTGGTGTGAGGGTCTTCTAAAAAACATGAAGAAACAATTGACAAAGTGTAGTAACGGTCAATTGAAACAATTTGGGTATGGATCTATTTTGGTATCCTTCTTCCTAGAGAGGGTCCCTGATTTGCGCCTACAACATGTGGAATGGGGAATACTCGCTCCACAGGATCCTCGAATGAAAATATGGGTAGATTTGATGGCTCGTCATGGTGGCATGCCAATCGTCACATATGACCAAGATTTCTTCCAGTGGCAAAGGGATCAACTAGTTATAGTAAAGGACTATGCTTATGTTGGGACTGCCTTCCGTGGAGACCCTGACTTAGCATTACCTGAGGGTTATTAGTGGGGAGAGATAGGTAAGAATAATTTTTTTCATTATATGTTTTTTTTGGTATTTTAATTATAATTTTTTTTTTTAATTATCCGATACTAATCAAGTGTTCTCAACAATGCATATGTGGTGCCTTACCGGCCTCCAGGATCATATCCTATTCAGATACGTGGAGAGATAGGTGTGGTGGTAGGTCTAAGGGTGTTTGGTGAGGATATCGAGGAGATCAAATAGAACCTTGAGGGATTGACCATGAACATCCCTGACATCATTGTGGACAAGTTACCTCTGCACTACCAACGTCATACAATTGGCGTATCAGCATCCATTGGTTGACTGCTCCATCGAGTAGCATGGGAAGTTTATTGTTATAGAGAGCATCATCCTTGATTCCTATGTATATGAAGCCATGAGATTCATCATTTTGACATTTTAGTCTCAATACAAACACTTTTTTGAAACTTTTGATGTATTAATATAAAGTTCCTACCGGCTTACTTGTCTTTTAAATGTGTGTTTAGATTTATAAATGGCACAAATGTTTGTCTAAAACATAATTATCCAATGCATCTGTCAATGTGTTTAGACATATAGAAATATGTTGATACTCGATATAATAAAATGTCTTTCCAAGAGGTGAATTCTTAAGTATACCCGTAACAATGTACAACTTTAGATGGAATAAACGTTACTCAATTGCAGTACCAATAGTTTCGAATCAAGATGTACAATAAGATGATGGATGCCAAATGAAATGGCATGAGTTAATAACTCGATAAATTCATTGTATTCCATGATATTATTAGTTGCAAAACCAAGGAAAACACTGTGTAGACCGATCAAATCATTTGTAGGTGCATAGATTACCCATGTAGCAGATGCTAGGTTTTGAGTACTATGACTAGCACCATAAAAAAAACCAATATATGGTAGTGAGGATGTCAACATATGGAAACCAAGAAAAATGAAAGGTAAGCATCTTAAAGGCATAACAAGAAACAAAAAAATCACACTAGAGTATGATACACTAAAATATAAAGCACTCATGAAAAAATATTTTAAGCATACTTCAAGTAAAGCCCATTTATGGGTTCACCCAAAGGAATTCCATCATAATCCACCATCTCATAAGCCCCTTTATCCAACACTCATTTAAATATATAAGGGCCATGCCACATGGGCTTGAATTTACCAGCCCCTAATAAGTCACAATCATGTTCATAAAGGAGAACAAAATCACCCTAAAAAAAAACATGTGGTTTGACATGCTTGTTGTATTGAGCTTTGACATGTTTTTTTCTGAGTTTCTATGAACAAAGCAGCATCATGGTGAGTCTTCTCTAATTGCATCAAATACAAGAGACATTCCTCTTCAGTTGAGGTGTTAAGGAGAAGTTTGCCAACTAGTTTCAAAGATGGGATTTCACATTCAATCGGAATAATAACTTTGATGCCATATACTAACTAGAAAGGTGTGAACCCTATGGTAGATTTAACGGATGTCTGATAGGCCCATAATGTTGAGAAAATCATTATGTGCCATATTGACTTGTGAATTCCTACCATCCATCGAAGCATATTAGTTAGAACTTTGTTGATTGATTCAACCTAGCCATTGGCCTACGGATAGTAAGGGGTTGAATTTTCATGTCGAAGACCCAACTTATCTATAAGTTAAAACATCATGAAATTGCGAAAATGGATACCATGGTCAGTGACGATGGCTTGAGGAACACCAAACCTAGTGACTATATGATTGAATATGAAAAATGCTACATTTTTCCCGGTATTATCAAATGTAGGCATCGCCTCAGCCCATTTAGTGAAATAATTCATGGCTACGATAATATATCCATGCCCCCCGACCAAGTGAGGGTTACATGTCATAAATTCAATGCCCCATTTAGCAAATGGAGCAACAGAATCTATGGGGTAAATAGGAACAGTATGTGATTGGATCTTATTCTTATACGTTTGAAAAGCATGGAATTTATGAATGACAGTAATGCAATCCTTAAACAAAGAAGGGCAGAAGTAACCAGCTCGTAAGATCTTTTGGGCAGTGGCATACCTAGACATATGACGACCACATGCTCTGGAATGATAGTAATTTAAAGCTTTCTCAACTTCATCATAGGTTAGACATCGTTCAAATACATAATCAATACCATGAAGATAAAGGGTATCACCGAGGATAATGTATTGATGGGCTTGATACCAAATGCGACAACGATCTACACGAGAAATATCAGGCCACAATTTTTGGGTTTGGAGATAAATGGCAATGTATCCATACCAGATGTCGTCTGAACTGATAAAAAAGAGAGACTCATTAGGAAAAGAATCCTCTTCCACAGTTTCTATCTCAGTGGAGGGAAGGTCACATATCAATTCGACAAAAACCAAATATTTCTTTGGCTTGGCTCCCTCAAACTCCAAATCAAACTCATGGAGAATCCCTGTCCATTTGGAGTATTTTCCCCCCAACAATTAGTGTATAAGGATATGTTGCATAGGGTTTCAATTAGAAATGATGGTGATTTTACGTAATAAGATATAATGATGAAAATGTTGAACAACTTGAACAACCTCCAAGGCCATTTTCTCCACATGCATATATTTGGTTTTGGTGGCCATGAGACTCTAAATCAAATAGTAAATAACATGTGCATCATGCGAATCATCCTCTTGGAGTATAACCATATCTATGGTAGATTCTGAAGCAACCAAGTATCAGAAATAATATCGACTATAATCGGGGGGAAATATGAGTGGTGTATGGGTTAAGGAAAGTTTCAAAGCTTCAAAGGCTTTGTTGGCAGTGTCATCCCATACAAAATCAAGAGCCTTCTTAAGAATTCGAGTGAAAAAATTCATTAGTTTGACATAACTGGGAATGAATCGACTTAAAAAAAATTCTTGTCCTTGCAAAATTTGGAGTTGGTGTAAGGTAGAAGGAGGAGAAAAATTGAGAATAGATTCAACCTTAAAAGGATCCACCCTAATCCCATGTGTAGAAATGATAAAACCAAGAAGTCATCCAGACTCCACACAAAAAATTCATTTGTGTGGATTCAATCGTATGCGATAATATCGACAGTGTAGGAAAATGGCTCGTAAGTGTGTTGGGTAATTGCGATGCAAGGAATGCATTGGTAAGTCATCTAGATAAGGTTGTAAAATGTGGTTAATATCATGAAAATCACAAGACATAGTGCGTTGAAAAGTCACACCAACATTTTTGAGACCAAAGGGAATTTTAAGGTATGTGAAGGTACCCCAAGGGAAAATAAAAGCAGTCTTATGTTGATCCGCAGGTAAAATATTGATTTGATTATAGTCGGAGAATCCATCCATTAAAGAGAATATTTCACTCCCGACACTATCATCAATGATTTGGTCGACGAAAGGGGTTGGATAATTATCTTTGGGACAAGCCTTCTTAATATCCCTATAATCAACAAAAACATGGATCGTGCCTTGTTTCTTCATAACCAGAAAAAGATTAGACACCCAATCGGTCAACACTACAAGGTAGACAAAAAAGGATTTAAGAAGTTTTTCAACTTCGAGTTTAATAGCAACAACCTTGCATGGATGAACTGGGCGAAGTTTCTGTCGAATGGTCTTAGCATCCTGGTATGTCTTAATTTCATGTACAACAATATATAGATAAATTACAGGCATCTCTTCATAACTCCATGCAAAAATGTCACAAAATTCTTGGAAAAGGGCCTTGTAAATTTGGATCTCATCAGGAGAACATGAGGCATCGATATGAACATTTTCCACTTTTCCAGGCTTAATCGAAATATATAGAGGGACAGTATGTTGATTAAGGTTGGTTTTCATTGATGTCAACCCTTGAAGAAATCCCCATAGAACAAAGGTTTGGGTAATGGACTGTTACCCATGATTTTGGTCATCATGATGGTGTATTGATGATGGTGAACTTAGGCTCCTCATAAGAAATTTCTCCTGAGAAAAATTATATTCATCTCTTCCCAGAAAACTCATTTTTGAAGAGAATTCGTAGGTTGCTAGTATCCCAGGGTGCGAGAATGCCTGATTCTCGCAGGCTTCCTTAAACTGGGGTGCAAAATTCTCTCACTGTGTAACATAGCTAGGGTGTGAACCTTCTCTAAAGCATGGAAAAAGATGAATTCTTGATGTTTCTAGAAGGGAATCTTCTAGAAGAATGGGTTGGCATTCGAATGGTTATCCTTGTACTGGATTCCCTGATATTGTGGGATCATTCTTATCTAAGTAACCGTCTCATTCTCTCCTATATATTGATGGAATTCTCATGGAAAAGGTTAAGCAAGTTTCATTGGAGAATTGGTGAAAGAATTGTGTGAAGGACTTAGCTTGAACAGGAGCTTGGAGACTCTAGCAAGTCTATCAAGAGGATTTGATATTCTTCATACAAGGATTGAGCAAGTGTGTGTGTTGGAGCCAAGAGCCATTGAAAGGAAGCTTGTGACATCAAGGCAATCAGGTTGTAATCTTTACTTTCAATCAATATGATACAGTGGCATGTCTCTTTCCCATAAATCTATTCTCACTTTATTGTGTAATTCCTTGATCATACACATAAGTTGACAGTTGAATATATTTTGCTATATTCACTTTGGTTGGTTTGTGTTGTGTTGGTCTTGACCTCACGAGAGCATAGGAGCAAAGCGCAAGCAACAGAGACCCTATGAAGCGATATAAAGGTATGTTACTTGTTCCTTCCTACCAGCTAATTCAATGGTCAAAACTTAGGGAAAGAGTCATGTCCTGTCCTGTTTTGTTCTAGATCTAGGTGGATCTAGGGAGATCTGTTAGTGTCCGCACCTACCGAATAGTCCAATAACATGGACCCAATATTTTTTGATGTAAATATGACTCATTATTGTTTTGTCATGGTTGATAAGAAGTATATATGGATGAACTCCAAAGTGGTCCCCTTATGGTGAAATCCCTCACGAGAAGACGCTTTGTGGAGTAAGAGAACCCATGCTTAATTGTGGAAGAATGAGATGAAGGAAAGTGAATTTTTCAGGGACAATATCCTATATGGATAGTTCTTGTCATGTCATTTCTATTGGTATGTGGAACACCACATAATTCCTCACGGTCAGAGAGTTATGGCCATGAAAAGTTTGAGACCCCAGATTTGGGTAATGGACCCAAGTTTGTTTGATGGGTAATGGTATGAGTTATGATATATTTTCTGATAATACTATTCTATATGGATAGTAAATTTCATGTCATTTCTGTTGGTATGTAGAACGTCACATAAATCCTCACGGTTTGAGAGTTATGGCCTTACGAAGTTGGAGGACCCTCATATGTCATCTAGAAGCCCCAAAAGATCAAAGTAATCAAAGTGGTTTAAGAGATTTTAAAAGGTAAATAATAAA
>ML780616.1:929609-949829 GCA_009831015.1 Picea engelmannii | reverse complement strand
TGGAGAAATTAGAAGTGGACCCAACCCTAAAATAAGGAAAGTGGGTCAAGTGACCTAGAAGATGTTTTTAAGGAAGCTACTTGGAGAGTATAAATAAAAGGCAAGGCTCTCTCATTTGAATCACACTTGAGAATATTGAATATATATAGGTGTATGAGGTAACCAAAGGATATCTAAGCCGAAATTCTAAGGAAAGTGAAGAAAAGAAGGCCGAAATGCAAGGAAGGATAAATGCTTTTGATGGTGCTTTCTAAGGTATGTTATTTACAGGTCATCTCACCATTTTCACTATAACTTGGTTTCTATACTGATTCAGATCCTAAAATTTCTATGAAAGTGAGAACACATATCCAAGTATCTTTGGTTAAAAATTCATTTTGTGGGTCATTTTATTTTTGGAGTTACACTCCGTGGAAAATAGGGTTTGTGGTCAGTCCTAAAACTAGTCAAAATCAGGGGTTTCAGGTAACAACGTCATAACTTCCTTATAACAGATCCAAATTTAGTGAGACAAAATTTTCTGGTTAGGGTACAATCTGTAGTATGTTTTGTAATAGTTTCAGATCATTTCATAAAACATTTTGTGCGGGGCACACTCTACAAGGTCGCTCTCTAGAATAAGCCAAAATTTAGCAAGGTATGTCATTTTTGCTATAACTCCTTTTATGAGAGGTTCCAAGTAGTGACACTTGGAGGAATTGCACAAAATACACTGACTAACATTGTGTATCAGTTTCATATATTTATACATTACAGGTTCAAAGTTATGATTACTTCAAGTTAGGGTTGTTGACTAATCCAAAACTAGGCATGTGAGACTTAAGAAAATTTTGATGAAAATGCTAGTCTCTTGTTTTTAAAGTTAAGGAAGGTTTGTAGGAATGTGATCATATACACTAGGTCTATTACAGAGCTACAAATCATATTTGTATGATGAAATTGATGAGGGCTTTTGGTTGTGGTACATGTTGAGTACATAGTTGAGACAAGTAGTTGATGAGTTAGCACACATACATGAGGTGTATAGTTGATGATGTTGGCACATATTGATGAGTAGTTGATAGATGATTGGTACTTACTTGGTACATGGTTGGATGCACTTATTTTTGGTACAGGTTGATTAGAGGTTGGTACATGGTTGATGCACTTGTTTTTGGTACAGGGTGATTACAGCTTGGTACATGGTTGATGCACTTGTTTTTGGTACATGTTGATTACAAGTTGGTGCATGGTTGATGCACTTGTTTTTGGTACAGGGTGATTACAGGTTGGTGCATGGTTGATGCACTTGTTTATCATACAGGTTGATTATAGGTTGGTGCATGGTTGATGCACTTGTTTGTGGTACAGGTTGATTACAGGTTGGTGCATGGTTGATGCACTTGTTTAAGGTACAGGTTGATTACAGGTTGAGGTATAGGTTGATGCATGGTTCAGATTTATTGGTATAGGTTTACAATAGTATATCTCACAGTGATAGTGTGACAGTGGTTCCATCATTCTACTTCTACTTCAGGGTGGCAGGATGGGGCAAGGACAGGTGGTTGTAGCCACCTTGCGGTTGTAGGTGGAGAACAGTGGGGGTTGTAGCCTCCTTCTGGTTGTAGCCAGAGAATTGGGGAGTTGGAGCTTCCCTCAGGTTGTAGCTTGAGAAACTAGGGGGTTGGAGCCTCCTTCTAGTTGTAGCTGGAAAACAAAGGAAGTTGGTGCTTCCAATGAATGTAATTCTTCAAGACATATAAGAAAAAGCATTATGTGGCTTTCTACCTATTTGGGTTTCCACGTAAAACACTGGTGTACTGTGTATGTGTATGATTGTTCATTTCTTATTTACTTTGCAGTTATTGGATGATAATTCTTAATTGATATAACACTTGGATTATATGGTTAAACAAGATTAAATTGCTCTATTACTGATTCACCCCCCCTCTCAGTAATCCAACATAGTATGTGAAATATTTCCCAATTTCCCTTCATACAAAACATCACGTGTTGGTTCAGGAACTGGGGAAATAGTAATGACAGTAGACGAATTCGAAATCTATTGATAACTCTCGATAGTATCAAGTTCTAGGAATAGTATAGAATGATGATGCCCATCATCCCATGGGGTGTTTTCCATCGACATAACTTTCAATATCATTTCATCAATGTGAAATAATACGTGAAATGGATCAGGAGACGTATCTAAGAGATAAAAAGGAAAAGGAGTTGTCGATTGAATAGCTTGATAAGCCAATTCCATCGAACTTAAAGTCATTTGTTCACCATAACGAAGATTGTCATCCAAGATAGGTACTATCCAAGGGTGATAAGACTCAGGGGTTTCGCCAACAATAGTCGAGATCATGTTAATTGAAGTGACAAAAGGAGAAGCAACATCATGTGGTGGAATGGGGAAAGTACCCATTAATGATGAATCGTTTAAAGACCCACATTGACATTATCATAACCAGGAGATTTTTTCACAATGAAAGGAATGTTACCAGTGCGTGATTCGAAACTAAAGAAGGCGAGTTGATCTATGGTAACAAATTTTCCTTGGTGAGAGAAATGTATCACATGGAAAATAGTAGAAATAACTATGCACATAGAATCAATCCAAATACAGCCAAGTAGAAGGTTATAATCGAGAGGCGAATCAAATACCTCAACCTCAACAGTAATCACTTTGCCTTCTAAAGAAATAGATAACGAAGGAATAACACCATAAGGTTTAAACCCTATACCATGAAAATATTTTAAAGTATTGGGTGACGCAGTAAGGGCGTGAGATCCAATGGTTTTCCAGCAAGTAACGAACATGACGCAGGTCAAAGATCCTTCATTAACAACAGTTCGACAAATGTTATTATATAATCTGATATTCCAAGTCAAATATTATCAAGTTTGTATCTGCGGGATCAATTCCACTAATATCCTTTAACAATTCCTTCAATTGCGTAGGACAACTTTGAATGGCTTCAAGAGTCGGCATCGAAGAAGGTTCCTGTTCAAGATCTTCTACAATATTGTAGTTTTGAGTGGTATGTGCATGGGGGTTAAATGACAAATTACGAACAATTCCCTTAAGAGGTGGATGAAGAATTGTTTCTAGACTCAATCGTTCGAGATGAAGAGGACCATTGGGAGGTGAATTTGATGGAGGATATTGAACTAATGGAGGTGGTGAATCATCAACTTTCTCTTTGGAAGGAGAATAATATTTGGTTCGAGTAGCAACTGCAACTTTGTTCTTCTTGGATTCACCAGTACACATAATTACATAAGATGTGGTAGAGGGAGAAGGTTGTTCATGAATAATCAATTGGGTCTACTATTGAGAAGGAAAAGCTTGTGACAAAATGACAGGTGTATGAGGTGTTTCGGTCCCTTGAAAGAATTTAGTAACCTCGGCACGTCGTGGACAATATTTCTTATAATGATCCTCACCATAGATAATAAAAGGATAATGAGGTTTTCACTTTTCTTTATCATCAACAGGTTGAGTCTTGGGTTTATCAGATTTTTTATTATTATTTTTATCCTCTTTATTCTTACCCTTCCCTCTCTTTTTATTTTTATTTTTACGGGTAGGTGTAGACTGAACTGTATTGACCTCAGAGGTTTTATTGGGAGAAGGAGTTTGAGGAGTGAAATTTTTTACATTAGCAGTAGTAGATTGGGGACTGAAATGACTGGCTTGTTTCGACTAAGTCTTAGCGTGAAAAGTTCCAATCACACCATCAAAAACATGAGAAGTTACTGGAGGATTTGGGGTTGGATTTGTAGATGGGTGAGGAGAATCAGGGATAAAGTCATATAGTGTGCTCATTTGTGAATAAACGAGATCTAAGTATTGAGCACGACTAATATCCTACTCTTCAGTGACAACACCACTCATGGAAAGATCATGGGCTATAGGACCAATGAGTTATTTGGTAAAATACTCAGCCAACAATTGATCAAGAAGAGGAATTTTTATTAATCATCTTCTCCTCCTCCACTCGTGAATATGATCTAAAATATGAGCAGAAGAGGATTGTTTAAATGAACTCAAAATTTTGGTTCATGTCTCATATTGTATTGATAACTAGTAATGACTTAAGAAATCCATATATAAGGTGTTGAAATCATTGAATAATCCTCGTGGAAATTCAATATACCATTTGGTTGCCGAACCTATAAGAGTTCATTGGAAATGATGTAATCGAATGGAGTCATCCATCAAGGAGTTGGATGAAAACCAAAGATGAAATTTCATGACATGATTATTTGGGTATTCTCCTGATCGACCATCAAACTTAGGAATGTCAGATGGTAACTTGGAAGGTATGACCAACCAATAAGGATAATGCAAAATAGGATCATTCAAAATCCTAGATAAATCTGGTAAATCTAAAGTAGCTAGAAACAGAAACTGTCTGTTCACTTGAGGAAACTGGTAATTTTGAGGAGGCAATCTCGTAGGTATACTAGTAGGACCATAAGTAGTCTATAGATGGTTAGAGGGTCCTATCAAATTCAATTGTGAAGGGTTTTGAGTCAAGTAGCCAACATTTGTTGGAAGATTTCGTATTCTACCTTGGAAAGGAGCATTAAACTGGAAATCTTGACCCCAGGTAGGATTTACAAAGCATGTATATGGTTGCCCAGGATTAGGGGGTACAAAAGAATTTAATTGAGGATTTTTCCCCCAAGGAGGTTGTTGATTACCTTGGAAAGGAAAATTCCAAGGTTGATTTTGTAATCCAGGTATATACTGTCCATAAACTGGGTTATGACCTTCAACTTGGGGTTGCCCACCAACTTGAGGTTGGCATCCAACAGGAATTTGAAAACCAAAACTGATAGAAGGATTGGTGCCTCCAAATTTATTGGAGCTACTTGAGACTGGACAATTATATCCTCCAAGTGGAGGTGGAGGAGGAATGTTATGCCCTCTAGAGAGAACCTAGGTAGGTGTGGGAACAAAACCGCTAGTAGCATTATACCCAGGTGGAATAAAAATATTAGGCCCTCCAGATGGACTCTAGGTAGGATTAACAATAGAAGTATTAAGAGTGTTATACCTAGGTGTAAATGATGGAATTGATCTAGGTGGAAGTGGAGTTCTAGTAGGAGCTTGAGTTATGACCAAACTTCCAACAGAAAAATGTGTAACTTGTGGGACCACGGTAGAGCTAGTGAGATGGAGGGGAATAATTTTATGAGGACCAACCAACAACTAGTCTAAAATCGTAACAACATTATTGGTAGTGCCAAAAAATGACTTAAATTTATTGTATAAGCAGTGGAAGTCATGGGTGTATGTGATGACATAGGTTGATTTGGGCTCATTCCTAGTTTATCAAAAATATCATGTCCCAAGGAGGTCCTCCAAAAAGAACAGATGGGGACTGAGCTAGGATTAAAAATTCCAGTAGTATGAATCAGAGTTATAAATGATTCACTCTAAAAGGGTGGATCATCTACACTAGACTCTATGTAATGTCTAGTAGGTATTCTAGTATAGTCTTTAGCAACAACGTCTCCCAAGGAATTTATTCGGAACAAAAATGGATCTTGTATAACACTCAATAACATATTTACATGAAGTGTTGATTCTACCAATGGAGTAGAAATTTCAATATCATAGGACACGTCGTTATTGACTACTCCTTCAGGAGAAGGACCCTCTAGTGAATTAGGAAGAAAAGGAGTGCATTTTTCTGGCTCTTCCAGAGGTAATGCTTGCATCCTATGTGAATAGAGAGGGACGATGTTAGCTGCACCAAAAAAATAATGAAATAAATATATGGCCAACTAGAGAAACAAACATCACTCAGTAATAAAATCTAGATATCAAACACACAAACAAACCTTCTTATTTCGAAGTCACTAGTTGGTGATGAAATCCAACGTCATGAAATCAAGACAAGAAGGGGATGGGATAAAGAGGGTGGAAAAGTTATGTTGACAATTGTAATATCCCTAGGTCGAACCCCAACTATAAATGTAATAATGTACTTAAGCTGGTGATCTATTTTATATCTTTTTGACATGCATCTTCCATGGTGTAGTGCGCGCATTTAATGCATAGTAAAATGATGGAATGGGCACATTCCAGGATACCGCGTGCAACAATGTAAGTGCATGTGATATTGAGGCCAGGGAAACTTTGTGTATATGTTGTGTTCTATAGGCTGGTGAGCCGGTTATTATAATCTAGGATGATTATGTTTTGAATTAGGCCAGAGAGCCTAGATGCTAAAGGCCAGTGCGCCTATATTTGTATACATCTCATCATTAATATAAAATACATCATTGCGCGAAGACCGGCCACCATAAAAGAGTATGGGGGACTAAACTCCACTAGTTAGGAAAAGGAAGGGCTAAATGTTAAGAAGAAGAGCTAAGTTAGGGAGCTTAAGCCAAAAAGGAATATTATATTAATATCTCTTAAAGTATAAAGTATGGGTAATTATTTTATCCTAAGTTCCACAGTTGGGGACAAATGGGCCAAAGTAGCTCCCAACATGAAAAGTGTAAATTTTGGGGACATGCATACATATTGTGGGGACTTAGTTCATTTTCCCATCTTTTACATCATTCAGACCATCATTCCTTCCATCAAGGAATAACCCATTCAGCCATACCATGATCTTTCACTCATGCAGTAAGCTATCCTCTATATTTCCTGTCACTGTACCTGAACCTATATCCATAGCCATACTTTTTTGTGTAGTTGGTTAGCTAGTGAGTTGGACTAAAGAAGCAGTTTGTCAGGCCCATGGGATATTGAAGAAATGGGTTGTCAGGCTCATGGGATATTGAAGAGGTGGGTTGTCAGGCCCGTGAGAAATTTCTCTCAAGGTGAGAGAATTGTTGGGAATTGATTTCCTGAAGGTGCCAAACTGCAACTACATGGCTCTCAGACTTCTTTTTCGGCTTGTTGTTGAAGCCCTGGAAGGGAAGCGGGGCAGCCGAAGGACTGTTGAGTAGAGAAGGGGCACACTTCTTGGGGTGGGACATGCATGTGGGGAATGAGAGACTGCAGGTTGTTAGTTTGAGTAGGCACCTATGACAAAGTCTTTCTTGTTTTCCATGATCCATTAGCCTGGTTAGGAACCCTTTACCCAGGTAGATTTTAGTACCAGCTCGGGGGTGACTCATTGTTGAGAGTGATGAACAATGTGGTCTAAGGCTGGGAGGTTCGTGGAAGGTCTTCACGTAGTTGGTGACATTCTTACCAAGATAAGTGCCAATTGTGTGATAAATTTAAATGCTGCATTGTTATTTATGTGCTTATTTTTACGGGTTATCATATGTGCGGTTATAACTGTGTTTATAGTTATGGGTATTTCCCACATATGCTGCATGTATGCGTTTACTGTTATTTCAATATGAATCTGTGCATTTACATAATTTATTTGTATGTTTACGTTTTATATATAAGCTTCCGCAAGAGTTCTTTGTGTATATGTTTTAATTGCATGTAGTTCGAGAAATTTATGTGACATAACTCAGTCTGGGTGCTAGGTATGTTACAGTATGTTCCACAGAGAGAACATAAAGAGTTCTCTGGTGTAGTGTGGCCTGGCCTAGGTGTTCAAGGACGTTACAACAACCTTCTTAACGTACTTACACCCTGGTGCAATATCCCACACATAATCATGGGTATACCCTCCAAGGAGACCGAGTGAATTTGGCCAACATCAATTCCAGGTACCATGAATATTTTCCCCTTGAAAATCACCTCGTGTAAAGACTCTAAAGAGATAGTCCACTAAGGTTACCAATTATGACAATGATGCATGGGGAACTAGTTGATAGCCCGATCCACGTGCAAGCGAAGGGCATCTAAGCCCGAAATATCCTCGAGAAGTTCTGCACAAGATTTTCTTCTCAAGTCACCCCCAATAATACACACAATCTCTACACTAATACCAACAAAATAGGGTGAGTAAATCTGTCGGCCCTAATGTGACCTCATGATTGACCCTTGTGTTAGAAGGGCTTCCTAGGACAAAATGTAGCAATTGGATTTAAACTCTCCCTGTCACAAGATACTATTGTGGGTTTTGATGCTTTGGAGAGTGTTCCTCACAACCTATTCCAAATCTCTATCCTAGCTAATGTTGGTGTATAAACGTTATAGAAAATAAAATTTTCTACATAGATTTTAAAATTACGCTAAATTTTAATGGATGTTTCCTACTCAAAAAGGGAAACAGAGATGAAATTGATGAAGTATTTGACCTTGACCCAACAAAATGCAAAGAGAGATGAGATGAAATATTTTCGTTCAATGAACTCTAATTACATAAGGGAGAAGGTTTCTCTTTCTAGAATACAAAAAAGTTACAAAGCACAATTCTTCAATCTTTGAATGATATTGATTTCAAACAATAAAAGCTACCAAATTTTCCAATTTTCTCTTTTTCTTTCAACAAATATTTTAATGCAAATATTTCTTGTAAGGACTATTAATAGAAGAACAAACTTCAATCCTTTTCTTTTCAAATAAAAACAAATATCTAATTTTAAAAGAAAAATTTGTCTAAGAAGATCAATGAACTCACAACACTATTTCCCAAACTAAACTCATAATGAAAAAAATGAAAAGTAAGAAAAGCTTATTTTTCTAATGTAAACAAAAATCGTTTTCCAATCAACAACAATCCAAAACTCAAAAAGATAAATAACAACTTATCTAGAAAGCACTCAGGGACAAAGCCTTGAGATTATACCCTTGCAATAAGAAGCAAAAGATAAAACTTATCAAGCTTATGAAAAAGACTCTCAATACTTGAGAGAGAATCAAATTCAGGATAAAAGATGCAACCCAATCATTCACCAAGAATAAAATTTCACCCTAAGAAGAAATAACAAATCTGGGCAAGGAGAAGAAAGTTGATTGTCACTCCAAAAAATTCTACAAGAATCGTCGTAGGATGTAGAAGAGCACAGTGCAGCATGAAAAGGAAAAAACATAGTGCGATGTTGTCACTTTGGTTTACACAAGAAGGGTGCGACGATGACTGAACATAAGGAAAAAATGGAAAAAAGACATAGTTTTTCAATGAACTTTCATAACCAGGGAGTCAAGATGGATCACCCAAAGACTCAGAGAATGAAATTGACAAAAAGAAGGCAAGCTAAAAGAAAAAAGGAAGAAAAAACCAAAAGAGGACATTCCCTAGTATGGTCGCCAATTTTGTTATTAGACAAATTGGTAAGTCTGAACACAAAATAATCTCCCTAACTTCAGCAATAAGCTAGAACAAAACAAGGCAAAATACAAGTTTCTCTTTAGATTTCATTGTCATATAAACTAGTTTAGATGATGTCGACGCACGCTCCCTACACAACCCGCAGGTCGGAAGGTCCACGTCAACACAGGATCTTTCCTTTACCATGGACCGAAGAACTCTGACACTCTTCTATTTCCCTATCGGGAAATATGCACCCACAAAAAACTCTCACAGGATCCCCTCTTTACACTTAGGAGATCGGATTTCGCAGCCTCGCGAATCCAGTGGTCAAGCATTGGACTCTCATATCCCTGAAACCCGAAACAGTCAACGCTGACCTTTTCCTTTTTCTTTTTGTTATTTTCCCTATCATGATTTCGGCGATCGCAATGTCAAGAAACTTGTCTCACCAGCTCCTGAATCCTGATTTGGCGAAGCTTCGATACACGCGTGAGTTTGACTTTTCAATGCCACTTCACCTCATCGACACTTCGGACTTTACGGTATCGCGAATCCTAATGCAATAAGTTCAGGAATTCACCCCACGAAACTCCGAAATGGTGTGCCACCTATCCAATCGCTGACTCCTCCATGGCCCCACACAAATCCTTAGTCGTCGGGATTTTTCATTTCGTGATATCGTGATTCCCGCTGCCAAGTTCACGGGACTTCCACCTATGAAACCCTGATATGAGTATCCGCCTGTAGATCCGATGGCCCTTATGGCTGGGATCTATGGTCCTACTTATCCTGATCTTAGAACCCTTAGGAATACTCGCGGTAACTCCCTTTCTTCTCTGTGAGATCTGATGGCTCACGGGACTTCACAAAATCTCCTCATAGAATTTCGGTCGTCTGTCTCTTCCTCTGAGAGCTCGTCCTCCTGCGGTCCAATGTTGTTATGCTTTCCTTCTATACGTGAAGAGTTTTCAACGGTCCAGATCCCTCCTGCTGGATCCAATGGCAGTTGTTTCTCCTCCTAAGCTCCTGCACATTCCTTCCAGTCTTTGGAAGAATTTCAAGCATTCCAAAGGTCTCAACCCTTGCCTTCTTTCTTCTCTTCAAACTCTTCGATTTTGAGATTCTCCGCGTGCATGAAAATGTTGTCCCTCCTGATCTTGGGTACTCTAAACTCGTCAAAGGGTTCTGTAACTTCTACACTCCTTGCAGTTACAACTTTGTGCGTAAAAGCACTCACCCTCCTGAGCTTATCCTTCTCTCAAGCAACCTCTTGCTGAGACTTCTAGGGTGTTCAACAACCCTGTGAAAGGTCCTTCTCCTTGGATTCTTCCTCGATTTGCAGAACTCAAAGATTTATGTTCTCGTGTGTCTATTTGCGCATCTACTTGATGCCACCTGGCAGAGTATCTTCTTATAAAACATCCAACAGTTTTGTCCACTCTTATGCACCTTATGCCCCTGCTCAATGCCCTCCTGGTAGAGCTCTCAGAATCCTTAATGATTATGTTTCTTCAGTGAACTCTCGGCAGAGTTCTACCTTTACGCACTCCTTGCACTGGCTCAATGCCCACCTGGTAGAGCTTCACAGAACTCCTCAAAGCTTATGTCTACAATTGTGTCTCTCCTACACGGCCTCGCCTCCTAAAGTGTTCAGCAACCTCACAGGTCTTTTCTGAGTTGTTGATTCCAGTTCTTATGCCTGCAGCACGTCTTTGTCTGAATCCGCAGAATTCAGTAATGCACCTTCGGTGCATGGCTATCAGAACCCGCAACATTCTGTCACACCCTCCTAGTGTGAAACCTCAAAGACTTCTAACCCTGAAAATCAAACACACTCCTGCAAATGCAAACCTACAACATACATATATAACATACATTCACATCATATAAATAACACTCACAGACATTCATTCAACACATGAAAGGTGTTGGAATAACTGTTGTTTATATTAAAATGGAAAATGCATGTTTGTACAAGGTGTTCCTGAGCACGACCTGTAACAAGGTCTCGACTCCTTTTTTTCTTCTACTCTCTACTTGCAGATTTTCTTCTATTCTATTCTCGCTATTACAAAATGAGATCCTCTATGATATTTTTACCTGAGGGGGCTCTTAGAGCTCTTCCCTCCAATCTACCTACCCTATTCAATGGCATTGAATGGGTTGTCTAGTCCACAAATCGGATCTAGATCTCAGCCTTATAAACATTTAAGGCCAATCTACTCTAATGCCTGCACAAAGGCACGGCTTCATGGATCAACATCCTACAACATTAACTACATTCAAATTCAAAACTAAAGATGAGGTTGCGCCTCTCTTTAGCCTTGAATGCACGCACTGACACGACTGGCTAGCTGGCTGGCTGACGTGGAGAGATGCTCTTGCATCGTTAGAGAGGGAGAAATAACATACCACTTAATTGATGTTTGATCCTCATTAGTGTCATCCTTGCTGCTCCATCTTTGGATTTTTGGGATGGTGAACCTGTTAAGAAACACAAACCAAAAAATAGAGAGAAAAATGATATATATATTCCAATGAAGTCTATGTATAAGACCAAGGAGTTATACAATAAAAGTAAACATACATTTATAGGGAAGAAATTTATTATTGCATTATATTGAATGAAAGTGGAGAATACAACCTATGCATTGATATTGTAAGGTCCCTTCTAATGGCCCTTTTCTTCAACACACACACATTTGCTGCAATGCTTTTGATGAAGAACATTCACAACCTCACTTGGAGAGATAAATCAAATCTATCACAAGTACAATCTTCAACAGAATTCTTCATGCATAAGCAAGCCCAGCCTTTCCCATGAGAGATCCCTCTTTATATAGGGTGAAAGAGGGATGTATGAGGACATTAGGATGATCCCACTAAATCAGAGAAGTGAGTAAGATCCAAACCAATCAGAGGCCACCTCATATTCTAGAAGATTCCCTTCTAGAACTTTCGTGAATTTCACCTTTTTCTCTTGTTTGAGGATCGTCGTACCCTATGCATGGGAACCATGTAGTGACGCCATAGTATATTTTTGGTGCAACATGCGATGATCAAGCAATGTCGCACCCCAAGCATTGAGCATGGTGCGACGATCTCCTTTGATATGGTTTTTAAAGAAAGAAGGATGATTCACTTCTTCATGGAGAAAGTCTCATTTTAGTATCTTTAGGGAACATGGAAGTGAGTTATGCACATATCTCCAGTTGATCATAGAGGTGACCAAAATAATGTTTAACACACAATAATAGCTCCCACTTCTCTTTTCAACTTGAAATTAGTCCTCTTTTTCTTTTAAACAAAATGAATATAATCTGAATTAAAACTTTTCCTTATGAATTCTATGGAAAAAATACTCAGGGTAAGGAATTTGGGAAATATGAAAGGTTTAATTTATGCTCCATATATCCTTATTTCAGTATATTTCTCAAATAAATACTAGTTTCCTAGTTTAGTTTTTGGAAATTCATGCAAAAGTGACTTTACTTTGGGAAAGATTCTAGGAGGACTTTCTACATGAAACAAGGTATATGCTATGGGCATAAATGTATTGAAAAATTCTAAAACTACAACATTTTTGTGGCTTCTTTTTGACTATTGGTGTCCAATGAATGACTCACAGAATATTTCTAGCATTATCTTTAGTTTCTAAGTTCAAATTTGAAATTTTATTTTCTTTGAAAAAAAAATCAAATATACTAGATAAGATTCATATCTACAGGAACTGCTAAGTGTAAATTCGGTGAGTTAATAGTGTAGAGAATTAGCTTAGCTATATATTGTGCAACATGGAATCTGGAAATTACTTGGATTTTCAAAGGGAAAATATACTTAAATAGACCTAATATAATGTTATCCACAATCCTATCACTGTCATATCTCAAAAAAACACAAGCAATGTTGATAATCTATTGCGAGATTGGTGAAAATATACCAATTTCATAATTATCAGACTCTTCAAGAGGAATTCTATATTTATCCATTAAAGACAACATTAAATCTCATATATCATGTAAATTTAACTCTTTATAGACAATAACTAAAGCTTCTCCATTTACAACCTAACCATCTGCAATTTGTTGGACTTTCAACATCTCACAAATCGACTCAGCTGAAATTTCAAATAACAATGACCCAGTTATCAACAATATACTCCTAGAGGATGGGACATAATTCAAATAACACTAGTGAAAAAATTATGGGAAATTTAATATAAGTCTGAGGATTAATGAAATGGGCCAAGTTTAATTCCCATGCATGAAAATAATCATGTAATTGATTATATTTGTCAAAAGAAGTAATTGGGTCTAAAACTTGACAATCCATGTCCTGTAAATTAGGTTCTATTGTAGATAAGGTTATGGAATTTTTAGAACTTGATGGTTTTGACATTTTGACAAATTGATAGGAAATGGGCCTTTATCTTCTTACCCAGAACAATTGTTGAAAAAAACCCTTGATTTTCCTAACAAATCTGACAAAAGCATGCTCTAAAAAAACTCGGGTGAGTTCGGGTCCTTTTTGTCCTTTGTTAACATGAACTAGAGAACTTTTATAAAAAGTAACCCAACAAATGATATTTTATTTACACACACATTTAAACAAATCATCTATTAATTGCTAATATAACATATTTACATATCAAATATTTTCAAAACCGATGGTTTCAGGACCATTAGGGTGGTTTCATTTCAGAGTTACACACGAGGTTGAGTGATGGTTTTGAATACCATGTGACGGAGAGGAAAGGTGGATCCTTTTTTCAACACGTAGCATGGGTCAAATCCTCCCTACGTCACCTCAAGGGTGTTGAATTTTCTGATTTTCAGTTCTAATAATTATTTCCTTCTGATTTATTGTTATCATAGAATATACACACTAAAAATATCAACAAGACTTAGTGAACTCGATGAGAGGTTGTTTTAAGTAAATATTGTACGAGATGATATATTACAATTGAGGGCCCTGATATATATACTTCGATGAAGTGCCTTTTCATTTAATGGACATGTCTTTTTCATTAATTTATTTATTATTGATGATTTATATATTTAGATAAATAATCAAGCTTTATACATGATATTATAAATATATTATTATATATTAAATAATGTATTTATACATTATATTATAAATATATTATTTATATATTATATTTATCTTGATGATTATTTCCTCACTTGCACAAATAATCAATATATATCACTTCGCCATGGAGTAGTAAATATGAGAGCATCTTGAGTCTTTATCACTCCACATCAAATAAACATGACTACTAGGAGAAAAACTACACCTGGGCTATTCACCACTAACGAAATCAACATGGACCCGTGAGTGAATGTATAATTCTCCTTTGGTCAAATCAACATGACCAATCTAGGAGAATGTCTACCCGACACTGCAAACTAGATGAACATCAACATCCTGGGCCATTCACCACTAGCCAAATCAACATGGCCCCATGAGTGAATGTGTCATTCTCCCTTGGTCAAATCAGCATGATGACAAATCTGGGATAATGTTTGCTTGATGTTGAAACATCAATAGGGGGGTTATTCCCTTTTAATTCTCAATAGGCCTGTGGTAGTGAGGTTCATTATAAACTGTAGATCTTTGTGCTTTTCTGATCAACACTCCATGTTTAATCACGATATATTTGCACACAAACACATTGTTTTATTAAAATTAATCGTATTATTAATAATATTTCATCTAGTTAATCATATTTCATTTAATTGATTGGAATTTATTAAAATTAATCATATTTAATTTTAAATATATATAATATAGTATTAAAAACTAATAAGACATATTTTTATTAGTTTTTAATATTGTATTCTATATATTTAAAATGAAACGCGATTACTTTTCATAAATTCGAACCAATATATACAAAGAAATTGTAAATATAACTTTTAAAACTAAATAAAATTTAAAAGTAATACAATTAAATCTAATAACTTAAAGCATAGATAAGGTTAAAATTTATTAAAACTAAAGATAATTCTCTCTATCATACAACGTTTCCCAAATGGAAACCCAACTAGGTTTATGTTAAGCACCTTTTCGAACTAGTGTTATCTCCTCTGTGATTCCTTGGTTCTAATTTGATATGGCACTAAGTCTCCATGCGACCATATATTATACATGTGGCTAAATATTCACACAAAACCATGGTTTACTAATTTTGGAAAGTGGTCTTCATATAAAGTGTCACGGGGGGTTAGACGATGGTATTAAAACCCACTTCAAGGGGGACACAATACTACCATCATGGAACATGTCCCTCAATGGTAATTTTATAAACCACCCTCGACACCACACCTTTATTAATCTATGAGATTCTCTCCTATGCAAAGTCGACGAGGATCATTGATCCTTACATTGATCAATGATCAACCTTAAACAAGATCCTATGTACCCTGTGTACTATATTTATGATCCAATGATCCATATTCAATCTCATTCAAATAATGATAATAACAATTAAATCTCCCTTTTGCAAGGACAATTTTCCTCGATGATGCAGGAGCATCCCTCACGACAAGCAAAATCTACATGGAAGCAGAAGACAGCTGGAAGACGTCCAGTGCAAGTTTTTTTTGAATTTTTAAATTTTCCCTTGAAGTTGATGCGCGAACATAAATGAGATCATTTAATTTGGTGCCTTGGAAAGAATGTAATCAGACCTCGAGCCATATGCTCTCGTCTGAGATAGACAGAGGCATTTATAGTAGTAGTTGCAGGTAGATAGAATTGAATTCTTAGATAGACAATTCTAGAAGAAAGAGGGAAAACTGGGATATAGACACCCTCATTTGTATCATTGTAACATTAGCAATAGGAAGAGCAAGAAGAATCTAGAGAGAATAGAAGAATAGCAGAGAGTTGTAGAGAACACCCATGTACAGATCTTGACTTTATAGAAGAAGTTGATTCAAATTCATGGTTGTTGTGTTATTCTCTGTGTATGTGTGTTAAATGCTCTGAATATTACTCCCTGATATGCATTCGTTGTTATGCTGTGAGTATGAGTTCATGTGTCGAGATGGAATTCTGAGAGAAAGTAAATGAGTTACAATCGTTTCTCTGCTTCAGCAAGGATTCCTGCAAGGAGTGCAATTGAAGTCGTCCGCAAGAGAGTGCGTTGACAGAAGGCTCAGAGAGATAGATTTTGTTCTCATTCGTCGTGAAGGTGCAGTTAAGCATCGAGCCGTGCAAGGAGTGCACAAGATGAGGGAGGAAGTCTCAGTCATGTATATGAGCAGAATCTTTGGAGGATTTCTACTGCGGGACAGTGCAGAGTCGAAGGAAGCTCGAACAGTCGAAGTGTTCATAGGTTTTCCGCAAGGAGTGCATGCAAAGAACCTCGTTGAGGTTGAAGAAGTTTAGAAAATATTAGGAAGGATAGGCTTCTGAGTCGCTGAAGATCAACGTAGATAAGTGTGATTCGAAGTCAGGAAGAAGCGTCATAGGTTGGCGAAGGGGCGAAAGGAATCTCGTGAAGAGATACTCTTTTTTTTTTTTGTCATTTCGTGGGTTATACAAGGAGGAACGGACGGTTGAAATCATCTGAGGAGATTGCACGAAGTTCCAAGGATCGTCAGATCTTGCAGAGTTACAAGGAGGTTACGGCGCGAAGGTCCGAAGAGTTTGAAGCTCAGGAGAGGCAGAGCCGTCGATTCAGAGTCACGGGAGTCGTCGGATCTACACGTGGTATCGTGTATCGGGGACTCATGAGTTGAAGCCCCAAAAGTTGTGTAGCAAGAGAAGAAATATCGCGAGACACGATATCCCTAGAAGATCAGAACCATTCATTGTGGAGGATGCGTGTAAGGAGATTCTCTCATCTCACAGACTCGGACGTTGGAGGCTAGAAAGGGAAGCCCTTCAGTTTCGCGAGCAGCGAAGTGGTGAGAGGCTGTGAGTCGTCCATCTGAAGAGGACCTTGACGTAGGCGTGCCAGCCACAGGCACGTCCGCTCACAGGATCTTCCTCTTCTTGGCCCGAAGAACTCCAAGGTTCTTCTATTTCCCTATGGAGAAATCTGCTCCCACAGTTCTCTCATGCAATCCCCCTTCCTTGATTTATCGGGGAATCGGAACTCATGACTTTGCGAGTTCAAATGTTGAACACTGGGTTCTCGGATCCCTGAGACTCGATGGTCAATCAACTCGCTGACTTTTCCCTGAGGGATTTTGCTACTCACGACCTCGTAGGTTGAACTGTCGAACTTTCTCCCTCCTATCCCGCGAATCCCCGAGATGCGAGAATTCAACGGAATGTTGACTTCTATCTCTAGGAAACACATGTCCACTCGTCGACCACGTGTCCCACCTTATTCTCTCGGCACTTCGCGACTTGCGAATCCTAACGCCAATACTTCAGGACTTCTTGCGGTGAGATCCCGAGGGCTTTGTGCCACCTGTATTCCACTCATGCTTCGCTATGACCCACACTGCCTCCAACTGTTAGGATATCGCCTCTCGCAATCTCACAATCCCCGTAGCCAAATTCTTGGGCCTTTTCTTGCAAGGATCCGATACATGATCCCACATGAGAATCCAACGGTCTCTCCACGATCTGGATCCAACGGTTATTACCTTCTCGCTTCTCGCGTCCTCGTAACTTTGAATACCCAATACTTGGGCCCTCACCCTGCGAACTCCCGAGTTCACGAGATCTCTCGATCTCCTCCACCTGTCCTCCTCAGATGGACGGATCCTAGCCTCTCTCCACTTCGTTGCTTCGTGACCTCGTGTCTCGCGACTTTTAACACCAAACACTTGGGCGTTCACCCTACGAACTCCCGAGTTTGCGAGATCTCTCGATCTCTGCCATGAGGAGATCGAGAGATCTCGTGAACTCGGGAGTTCGTAGGGTGAGGGCCCAAGTATTGGGTATTCAAAGTTACAAGGATGCGAGAAGTGAGAAGGTAATAAACGTTGGATCCAGATCGCGGAGAGACCGTTGGATTCGCATATGGGATCGTGTATCGGAGCCTCGCAAGAAAAGGCCCGAGAATTTGGCTACGGGGATTGCGATATTACGAGAGGCGATATCCTGACAGCTGGAGGCAGTGTGGGTCATAGCGGAGCGCGAGTGGAATACAGGTGGCACGAAGCCCTCGGGATCTCACCGCGAGAAGTCTCGAAGTATTGGCGTTAGGATTCGCGAGTCGCGAAGTACCGAGAGAATAAGGTGGGACACGTGGTCGACGGGTGGACACGTGTTACCTGGAGATAGAATTCAACATTCTGTTGAATTCTCACATCTTGGGGATTCGCGGGATAGGAGGGAGAAAGTTCTGCAGTTCAACCTACGAGGTCGCGAGTAGCAAAATCCCTCAGGGAAAATTCAATGAGTTGACTGACCATCGGGTCTCAGGGATTCGAGAACCCAATGTTCAACCTTTGAACTCGCAAAGTCACAAGTTTCGATTCCCCGATAAATCAAGGAAGGGGGATCGCACGAGAGAACTGTGGGAGCAGATTTCCCGATAGGGAAATAGAAGAACCTTGGAGTTCTTCAGGCCGAGAAGAGGAAGATCCTGTGAGAGGACGTGCCCGTGGTTGGCATGCCTCCATCACTCGATCTCGATCAATATGCTTCCAATGAAAAATATGGGATCGACCTGCCACACAATGAACTATGATTTATCAATTCACACAATATGACATATGTATTTCCCAATATGGAGAGAAATCATGAAATAAAAAAAAACCAACTCTTCTCACACACACAATTCTAGATTATAGAATTAACATAGTAATTTTTTGAACATATTAGAAATTTATTTATAATATTCAATACTTCTCTCACAACCTACACACATGGAATTTCTCCAAAATCACTCCTCCTCACTCGCTCTGTCTTCCTAACCTCTATCATATTATACAATTACAAATATATTCTCAGATCTCTCGAAATAGCTCCAACAAAACCAACTCACTTGAAGTATCTAAACAAACCTCTATACTAGGAATTATTTTCTGAATCTCAACAACAAATTAACAACTATGAAACAAATAAATCTTTGAGATATATTTAAGAGATATCTTTTACAAATATTACAATTTTTTTTTATGAAACCAACTACCTTGGTAAATGTTTTGACCCTTTGGGTCAATTCTAGAGCTTGCTTTTAGATTCTCTTGCATGAGACTCTCGAGGAAGAAAATAATTATTCATATGGGTGTCATGGTCTGCACCATACTTGGAAATATCTGTTTTTTTCATCCAAGTGCAATCCATATGCAATAAGGGATTTTGAGCCCACTGAATCCATATGTGTGATGATAATCAATGATCCAATCAATGATGCTACATAGAGGATAGGTATAAGAGTCAACATTGTCACCCAAGGTTGAGATATGAATCATGTAAACCTAGAGATGTCATTTCCAGGGAAGATTACGAAAGCTTCTCCTAGAGTCCCAAATTTTGATGTGGCTAGACAGAAGGAATATCTAAATGATGCCATCGAATTAATATGGTTATCATGTCCTAAATCCCTTAACTATAGTGATTAATATAGTTATTGATATTATAATTTTTTATGAATTTCGAGGGATGAAAGATCCTATATGAGACTTTGTAGTCTATTATTTTAATATTTAGGAATTTTGGTAGAGGTGGAAGAAGGTTCTTTCTATTCAATTAAAAAAAAAGGCAAGTGAGAGAATTTAATATCTGTGAAATCATTAGAGGATACAAAGTGTAGGATGTAATATTGGACTTGGGAATACAAGAGGGAAATTCAATATATAGTGCTTGATATTGTTGGAAGATTGGTTGTTTTCATAGATGTCAACCCTAGTCATGGGCTTTGGACTGCAAGATTGATGAAGGTATTTGGACATGAAGGAAAATTCACATGCATATACAACACCCACGGATGGATAGTATACATCATGTTGTTTCCGATGGTATGTGGCACGTCACGTGGATCCTCATGGTTGAGGAGAAATGAATTTTTGAAGATGACAAAGTGAATTGAAGAAGGAAGTACATGTAGGCCCTGAAGATAATTAAAGAA
>ML780616.1:909776-929559 GCA_009831015.1 Picea engelmannii | reverse complement strand
GATGGTATGTGGCACGTCACGTGGATCCTCATGGTTGAGGAGAAATGAATTTTTGAAGATGACAAAGTGAATTGAAGAAGGAAGTACATGTAGGCCCTGAAGATAATTAAAGAAAAGAATTACAAAATAAGAAAGTGTCAAGTAGGCCCTAATGTTAAAAGGAAGTGACATAAATGGTATAAATAAACATCATTATACATTCATTTTATATAATTCGAATTTCAGAGGTAATAAGAAGAAGAGAAGGCCAGATTTCAAGGGAGGATGAAGTCTTTTGGTGATGTGTTCTAAGGTATGTTATTTTTAGGTCATCTTACCATTTTTGCTATAATGTTTTTTCTAGAATGATTCAGATGGTGAAATCACTATGGTATTGAGAATACCTATCAAGGTACCTCTGGTAAAAATATCAACTCTTGATTCTCTATAATTATGGAGATACACTCTGTGGAAGATAGGGTTTATGACCAGTCCTGAAGCTAGTCAATAAAAAGGTGTTCTGGGTAAAACAGTCATAACTTCTTCATACAGAATCCAAATGAAGTGGAACCACTTCCATTGGAAATAGTATGGACTATAGTTTATTGTGTGAGATTTTCAGAATCAGATGTTAAATATTGAGCACGGGGCATGCTATACAAGTTGGGTCTTCTGAATAGACCAGAATTGAATAAAGTCTACCATTCTTTCTATAACCTCTTTTTGGGGAGGATTCAAGCAGTGAAAATTGGAGGAGTTTCAGAGAATACATTGAGTAATATTATCTACAGGATCAGAGTACTCCAAGAATTAAATAATTGCAGAAATTGAAGAAGTCTCAGGAAGCATTATCAGGTTCTATGTGATGATTGGTTGATGGTGATGATTTAATGTAAAGTTTTATTATCTCTCATATATTCTTGGGTGGAAGGAAGGGGCAAGTATGGAGAGTTAAAATCTCTCTTGATATTTGAGTATTGTATCTTCCTCTTGGAGGTTTATCCCTCCCTTTACATTTGGAAGCTGTAGCTACCTTTGGAAGTCATTACTTCCCTTGAACAATAACTATTGATTATTTCTCATATATTGTGCATGATGTATTGTGGTATATTGTTGTAACTCTTATACTATTGTTCATTCCTCATTGGATATAGTTGAATGGTTAAAGTATAATTTGAAAAGGTTTTAAATTGTACTTGATACTAATTCACCCCACTCTCAGTATCAACAATTGGTATCAGAGTGGGTTACCTTTAGTACAGTTTAACCACTGGAAGGAAGATCCTAAGAAGAAATGGAAGAAAAAATTCCAAATGGGATTCCACCATTTGATGGAAGCAATTTTGAATACTAGAGTAATAGAATGGAAACTTACTTGAAAGATATTGTGTAACAACCCTAGTTAAATAGTTGCTTAAGGTTTATCAAGTATAGTTAATTAAATAATTAACTGTCCTAATGTGTATTAGTTAAATAATGATTATTTATTAATAATATTAATTTTTATTAATTATTGTTTAATATATGTTGATTAATTAATTGATTGATTAATTAGCACATTTAATGTTTGGGTAATGAATTAAAGGCTTAATAACTTTTAGTTTATTATTAGAAAACTTTACATATGCGGGGATAAAGCATTGAATGGAGGGATAGGGTATTGAATGGGGGGATAAGGTATTAAATGGAGGGATAAGGTGGGTGGAATTAAATGAAGGTAGGAGGTGGTGAATGGGAGGAGGATATGAGGGGGCAGAGGCATTTGTGAGGAGGACGTTTTGGAATTTTGGGGGAAAGGGAGCACTTTGAGAGCAGGGACTGTATTTTCTGTTTGGGATATTTTTTTGGTTTGGAGTTTGGGTGGACTGTTATAGGGGTGCACCAGGTTGTTGGGAGTTTTGGACTCGAGGGCCAGGAATCCTCACGGAATCCTGGAGCTAGGGATCCATATAGGCTCTGTTCCTAGCTGGCAGGGAGGAAATATTCGGTTTTGGGCAGAGTTTGGGCAGAGCAACAACGAGGATAAATGGAGATTGGAGGAATAACATCAGACAGAGGTATGTATTTTCATGATTACGCTGTGTTAGGTGGTTATCATTAAGGTGATGAATATGCTGTGTTGTGTGATTGTTATGTGATTTATTTTCCTGTTGTTAATAAATTTAATTTCTACTGAATAAATTATGGTTAAATGTTGAAGATTAAATTGTACAGGATATAATTTCTCTATTCTCTATTTTAGCTTGTGTTTTATAAGGCTCTGTGGGGATAGATACCTTACACATGGTATCAAATCTCAGTTTCAGAACTGAAACCTGGGCTTGACCACCCACTTAACTGTGCAATCTACTCCCAAACCCCTAACCCACAACCTAGAAACCAACAAATGTTCAGAATATTGTTAATGAGCAAAGGTTATAAGAAAACACCGTCTATGAGTCTTTTCCATAGGGTAGCCTATACCGTTTGTTTCTCTTTTCATGCTCTGTTTGAAATGTTATATCCTGCAATTCTTCTAACTATAGTCAAATGATCTCTTATCATGGCCTATGTGTACTTTTTTTTAGACTTGGAAGGAAACATCTTCACAGAAAAATGAAGGAAGATGCACATAAACCCCAAGTAGATCTCAAAAATGACAAATTTCATAAAAACTTCTTCAAATGAAGCCACGAAACGAAAGGTTGGAAACCATTACAAGGTAGCATACATAATAGTAAACAATCTATAAATAGGCACAAACAAGAGAAAATGAGCAAAGCACAGAAATGGCCAAATCCTCTATTTACATCTACAAAAATATCGAAAGACTTGAATTGTTACTTAGAATCATCAAAACTTTCAATGGTTGTCAAAATTTTACCAGATTAGGGAAGCTTTTCAAAAGCAATCTCGATTCATATTTTACAAATGAAATTATAAAGGTTCCCAATAAGACATAACTATTCAGAAACCTCTCAAGAGAAAAATATAAAGATCGCAAATGAGACATAACTATTCAGAAATCTCTCAAGAGACAAAAGGCGCCAAAAAAAAAAAAAAACTAACAAAGCTCAACCGTGGCTTAAAAAAAAAATTCAAGCCCTGACAAAATACATGAAAAGCCAACATCTTAGGGGCAATGAATCTTCAAAGACCTATAATGCTACGGAAATTCTTTACAAAACACATTAAGATCCTCGATAGGCCCTACCTGTAAAAGAAAATCTCTCTTTGAAGACGACCAACAATTTCAAAGGTATTATTAACCTACAAAAAAAAAAAAACAGGTGTAAAAGAAGTCACAGGTTACAAACCAACACCTGCAACATCATGGGTTAGCCACAATTGTTAAGTCAGAGCTAATTCACAAGCACCAAATCAAACCACGAGGACGAGGCCCAATCTCCAAATCCTTGAGATAAGCACTAACACAACACAAGTGAAGCGCAAAGGAATAATGGAGGATCCCACACGGTACACTATTCATTGCACTATGTAACAGTCCACCCATGACTTCATTGCACTATGTATACAGCCAAGCAAATGCCCAAAGCGCCAGAGCCAAACTCCAAGTCCACATGTCAAACACAGGTAAACATACAGACGAAGGGAAAATCCATGGGGAGGAGCCACAGGAACCAAGCCCCCAGACCATGCACCAAGCCATAGGGAGGAGCCATAGGAACCAAAGGCCACAAACAACACATGCACGGAGTACTGCAAGTCAACAAACAAGCCACATAACATACCAATGTAACCAACTAATGTTTAAAATATCCAGCCAAACACACTGGACTGGTTTAGTCACAGTCCAAACTCAATTTGCATGATCCGAGCATGCACAAAAGATGACTCCTCTAACTTACACATAAACACACATCACAATTCAAATCAAAGCGCCCAAGCATGAAGCCACCAAGGATAAGTCTACTATGTTCTCAATGAAGCCACGCAAATACCAAGCACCAGCGCCAAACACAAGTCACTTAACAAAGTAATAATATATAAACCAGCACTCCAGAGCCAAACACCAGGTTGCAAAAGGAGATCCCACAACGCAATTCACAAGCCAAAGCCCAAAGAGCCAAGCACTAAGACATGCATGGACGATCCAACAACCAACTACCAACTCCATGCGACCTGCAACTACAATGCACGGTCAATATATATATATATATATATATATATATATATATATATATATAGTCACAGTAATAGCCAACGTCAAACACACAGGGTGCAATGAAGCAAGTAAACAGTCAAGTAGTGACCAAGCACCAAGCCTAGCCACGAGGGAGGAGACCATGGAAGAATTGATTGCACACCAGTTCAGTGAGAGAACGACCAAGGTGATGCAGAGGGAATGGCCATGGTGGCCGACCGTGTAGCCAAAAAAATGACGAGAAAATGTAGGGTTAGGTTTAGGTATGGAAGGCGTTGGAGGAAGTAGGGTGGTCACATGGACTTCATGCATGCCCGCACCCTTTTTTATTATTATTATTATTATTATTATTATTATTTATTATTATTTTATTTTATTTTATATATATATACATAATTTATTTTTATTATTTATTTTTTTAATTTTAATTTTATTTTATTATGATTATTGAAATTTATATATATATTAATTCAACATTATTATTATTTTTTTTAATTATCAAATTAGATTGTAAATACTAAATTAGTTTAAAAAAAAAATTGTAATTATCCAATGAAATCCAAAAAGTATAAGGTTTAAGCTTTGATTGAGCTAAGCCTTAAATTAATAATAAAATTTTATTAAGCTTTAATTATATATATAAATTTAGGTTTAAACTTATGTTTGAATATATATTTTAAATTATATTTAAATTTAGGTTTAAACACATATAAGTTATTTAGTTTTAAACGCAAAGTATAAGGACTTAGACCAAGATAAGAGGGAGGGGGCTTCATGCGCACTAGGCAGGAAAGTTAGAGAAATTGGCGAGTAGGGTGCAAAGCTAAGCATAGCTACCAGGCGAGAGAGTCAATAGATTTCCTAGGCAGTGACACCAAGCTTAGACACTTAACCCTAACCTAGCCACTACCCTTAAAGAGAGTAACGTCTATTTATAGACAATTAAAAAAAAGCTTACACCTAACCCTGTTTTCTAGTTTAAGTTGCATCAATGTGAAATGTCCTTGAACTCACCCTGACAACTTTGGTTGATGCAGGTTAAATCATACAGGATCGTTAGGAATCGATGAAATAGAGGCATAGGGGCATCGTCGTAGGGACTTCCATCACTGCCACCACCATCGCCTAAACTAGCTCTCATACTATGCTCTTTGGAGGCCATAAATGAGACTTTAAAGGGGCGTCAACCAACAGGGATCGAAGTGGAGCCCCCACCATGCAGAATGAGTAATACAAAAGCATCGAGGGATTTAGGGGGAGGAACTCCATCCAAAGACATCACTAGAGAACTGTGGAAGATTAAACTTCTGGAGTTTGTCGAGGGTCATGCTAGTGAACATGCAGAAGCATGGTTGGAAGGCATGACAAGGTGTTTTTCCTTAAGAGACTATGCATCCACTTCAAAGGCGAAGATAGTGATTTTTCAATTAAAGAGATAGTGCCTTGAACTGGTGGGGAAACCTGGAAAGGCAACTGCATCTTACCCCAGACACGGTATCTTGGGAACTTTTTGAGGAGAGGTTCTGAAGGAAATATCTACCAGCTTACTATGAGGAACAACAGGTGGGAGCATTTCATGCTCTAGTACAGGGAAACAGGATCGTAGAAGAATATGAGATCAGGTTTATGGAATTGGTCAAATATGTCTCATACATGGATAATGACCAACGACAGGCAGAACACTTTGTTTATGGGCTAAACCCTAATATAAGGGCTATGGTATGGATGTGGAAACCGTCTTCAGTAGCAGAAGCAGTGGAAAATGTGCGTTATGCAGAGGAACACATGAACTTAACTGGAGGTACGAGGTCGACCTTTTCACATCATCTTGGATTCGTAGGGAAGGCCCCTAGGACATTTCCCAGGGGAGGGGGCTCAAGTCCACTTCCATATGGTTATAGAGTCGCACCAAGGACAGTAGCCGCAGGGATTTCAATGGAAGCAAGTGCAGCATCTCATTCATCACCAACGATGCAGGCAGGTCCACGACCATCTCAGGGAGCAACTAGTAGGGGCAGTGGTTCTAGGGGAAGGAACTCATTTCAGAGACAGTCACAGAACAGTGCGCAGGTTCAATCCCGTGTTACCTGTTGGGGATGTGGAGGACCCCATTACCAGCATGACTGCCCAGAGTTACAATTAGGATTTGTGCATAGATAAGGGAATGCCCTAATGGGAAGAGCAAGTGGCAGCCACCAGATTTACGCAGCGATTAATAATCACCAGGCAGAACATCAATCCATGGTGGTGGAGTCATCAAGTACGCTAAATCATATCAATGTTAAGATTTTATTTGATTCTAGTGCTACAGATAGTTTCATTTCACCATCTACATTAGAAAAGAGTGGGTTGACATCCTATGAGCAAAATGACTTTAAACAAGTCGAGATGGCCTCAGGGGAAAAACAAGCAGTAGGACCTAGTGTTGATAATTTTATAGTAGACCTGGGAGTGTGTACTACCAGGTTGAAGGTTTATCTTACTGCTCTCAGGACGTATGAGCTAATCATTGGAATGGATTGGTTAGAAGCTCATCGAGCTTTGGTAGATTGTTTCACAAAAAGGGTGCTCTATGTTGACGATGAAGGAAGGCGAGTAGAGATCCAGGGTGTATGGAGAAATGTGTCATTACTCTTCATCTCAACTATGAAGGTTAAGAAATGCTTGAGGCAAGGGTGTCAACTATATGTAGTGGAAGCAGTGAATGAAAGGAAGGGACCCTCCTTGGATCAGTACCCAGTATTGTCAGAATTTAAGGATATTTTTCTGAATGAGTTACCAGGGTTACCTCCTAAGAGAGAACTTGATTTTAATATTGAGCTAAAACCTAGTGTAGAACCAATTTCCAAGACTCTGTATTGGATCACAGCATCAAAACTTTGTGAGTTGCAAATGCAGTTGAAATAGTTACTGGACTTAGGGCTAATAAGGCCCAGTGTCTCACCTTCGGGTGCACCAATAATTTTTGTAAAGAAGAAGGATGGTTCCTTACGATTGTGTATAGATTACAGGGACTTGAACTGTGCTACGGTGAAAAATAGGTACCCAATGCCGCAAATAGATGACCTCTTTGATCAGATGAAAGGAGTAGCGATATTCTCAAAGATTGATTTGCGATCAGGGTATCAACAGTTAAGTATTAAGGAAGGTGATATTCCTAAAACTGCCTTTCGAACTCGGTTTGGGCATTACGAGTTTGTCGTAGTACCTTTCGGATTGACCAATGCGCCAGCAGTATTCATGAACCTCATGAATGAAGTATTCTGGAAGTACTTAGACCATTTCATACAAGTCTTTCTAGATGACATCCTCATCTATTCCAAGAATGAAAGAGAACATGAGGAACACTTGCGAGTGGTGTTGTCCTGCCTTAGAGAGAACAAACTGTATGGGAAGTTGTGAATGTAAATTCTATGAATGTCTAATTGTTATTGATGATGATGGATATGATGTGACATATTGTGTGAATGAGAATCCTATGAGGGTTTAAATGCCATTTGAATGATGTTGGATATGATGCAATCTATTATGTAAATGATAATTTTATGAATAAGTGTCATTAATTGAATTATGGGATATTATGAGATCTATTTCTAACTTGAAAAATTTGATGTTAAAGTTGTTGGTATGTGGATACCGAATTGAAATTATGGTTGTATGCAATTACATGATGATAATGCATAGAAATGTATGAGTTTTTGTTACAAACTAATCTGCAAGTTGTGGGCTATGAAATAGCCAAGGGATAATGATGATGAAAGTGGATGTCATGAACACTATCCGAGAAACATTATGGTATGAATATTTGTATGTGAAATTATATTGGCTTGGATGCATTGCTATGATATGTGGACTAGTGCCAGATTTCAAGTGGTGAGACTGCCCAAAACTAAATAGACGGTGACAAAACTCCCAGCAACACGATACCACTGTAAATTCCATTGTAGGGTGTGGACCCTAGTCCTGTTAGGAGGGGTGGAGGCATTTCCCACCGTGTATCCTACAAAACCTGAAGTCATGGGAGGATGATGTTAGCTCACGCTCCCCTAGACATGTGATGATGATTTTCATTTGCCTATTGGGGTAGCTTGGTCAAAATAGTGACACTTCCGCTTACGGGTTCTATTTGGAGTTAGGTCAATATAGTTGATGCTCCAAGATAGTCCAGTAGAGGAAGGATAGGAATGGAAGATGGAAATAAGTTAGAGAGGAAGGAAGAGTAGAAATAGTTGAGAGTGTATGGATATTTGCCTTATGTTGGAACTTATTATTTTCCTTCTGAAAAGAAAATGTATATATATATGAATATTCATAATTATGTAACTAAACTACAATTGTCTAAATAACATTGCTGAGCTAGATAATTGTAATTAAAGGATTTCACAAACATTTGATTGATTTATTTTCTTTTATAATATGAAGTCTTGTTGAATGGATTGGATGCATATGGAAATTACTATAGAGATGATAGTTATTGATATTAGTACATGAACGAGACTTGTATGTACTAGCTACACATGCATTTCTTGCACATGTACACTAGTATGTATGAGTTTCTTGGCCTACTTGCTAATAATGTCGGTTATTTGTTAGGAATGTGTGAACCATGTTTCTTTTCCCTTGTATCATAAAATACTTTAACTTTGGAACAAAGTTTCATGAAGGGTGGGTGTATGTAACAACCCTAGTTAAATAGTTGCTTAAGGTTTATCAAGTATAGTTAATTAAATAATTAACTGTCCTAATGTGTATTAGTTAAATAATGATTATTTATTAATAATATTAATTAATTAATTAATTAATTATTGTTTAATATATGTTGATTAATTAATTAACACATTTAATGTTTGGGTAATGAATTAAAGGCTTAATAACTTTTAGTTTATTATTAGAAAACTTTATGTACGCAGGGATAAAGCATTGAATGGAGGGATAGGGTATTGAATGGGGGGATAAGGTATTAAATGGAGGGATAAGGTGGGTGGCATTAAATTAAGGTAGGAGGTGGTGAATGGGAGGAGGATATGACGGGGCAGAGGCATTCAAGAGGAGGACTTTTTGGAATTTTGGGGGAAAGGGAGCACTTTGAGAGCAGGGATTCTATTTTCTGTTTGGGATATTTTTCTGGTTTGGAGTTTGGGTGGACTGTTACAGGGGTGCATTGGGTTGTTGGGAGTTTTGGGCTCAGGGGCCAGGAATCCTCACAGAATCCTGGAGCTAGGGAGCTGGATAGGCTTTGTTCCTAGCTGGCAGGGAGGAAAGATTTGGTTTTGGGCAGAGTTTGGGTAGAGCAGCAGCGAGGATAGAGAGAGATTGGAGGAATAACATCAGACAAAGGTATGTATTTTCATGATTACGCTGTGTTAGGTGGTTATCATTAAGGTGTTGAATATGTTGTGTTATGTGATTGTTATGCGATTTATTTTCCTGTTGTTAATAAATTTAATTTCTGCTAAATAAATTATGGTTAAATGTTGAAGATTAAATTGTATAGGATATAATTTCTCTATTCTCTATTTTAGCTTGTGTTTTATAAGGCTCTGTGGGGATAGAGACCATACATATTGGGGCAGATGTTTGGTTCTCAGTTTCTTTAGGATACAATGCTTTGAAGAAACCAAAGACTGCAACTCAGAAGGAAGCAAAAAGGAAAAACAAATTGGCAATAGATACCATCCTAGATGGATTGACAGATTCATTGAAATCCAAGGTGGGATCATGTGCATCATCAAAAGAGATTTGGGACAAGATACAAGACCTTTATGTAAGGGAAGACGCAGAAGAAGAAGAAGAAGAAGAAGAAGAAGAAGTTGAAGCAAATTACAACATCTCAGATTTCAAAGAAGAAAATAGAGGTCAGTTATTTTTCTTTAATTGTGAAGGAGTAGGTCATGTTGAATTTGAATTTCCTCATCCAAGGATCGAAAGAAATGACACTGAAGAAGAAAATTCCAATGAAGAAGAAGAAAATCATGAAGAAAAAATTATTCAACAAGAAGATGAGAATCTTAAAAAATTGAAGCATGTTGAGATTGAAAATAGCAAGCTCAAAGACACACAAAGAAAAATAAGAAGTGAATTGGTTAGTTGTTAAAATATAGTTGTAATCTTGATGAAACAATTATAATACTTTGAGAAACTAAGAGAAGAAACCATTTCCTTGAAAACTCTACTCGAAGAAGAAAGAAGAATATGTAACAGCCCTAGTAGAATATATACTTAGGGATTATTAAGTAAAAAATTTATTAGGTAATTAATTTTTCCTAACATGTTAATAACTAAACAAAGATTGGTCTAATGATATTAATTAAGTATTTATTAATTAATTAAAGGTTATAATTTTGAATAATTAATTAATTAATTAACTACCTATTATATTCAATAACATGGGTATTAAATTTAAAAGGGATAATAAGTTATATTGTTTAAATTAAAAAGGTTACGTACACGGAAAGGGATAAGATATTAATTAAAAAGGATAAGATATTAATTATAAGGGGATAAGGTAATAAATGTGTGGGTAAGGAAGTAAATGCAAGAGGTAGTGAAGGAAGGATATGGAGGGGGAGGAGATTTATGAAGGGGGATTATCATTCTACGGGATATTGGGATTGATTTATGGGACTCTCTTGGATTTGCAGAGAGGGGAGTTGAGTTCTGGAGTCGGATTGGATCAATACAGGCAACGGTTTGTTGGAGGTTTTGGGCATGGGGGCCAGGATATCCATATGATATCCTGGAGCTAGGAAGTTGTCCTAGTTGGCAGGGTGGAATAAGTTTTGGGCAATGTTTACACAGTTCAGCAGCGGTCAACAAGGCAAGTGGAAAGAGGAGGGTTAGCATCAGACCCAGGTATGTTAATTTGTATATTTGTTTGATTTTTTATAAAATTTGATTATTGGTTGATCAATTTAAAATGCGTATGTGTAAACATAAAAGGAATTATTGAATTTTACTGTTTTGTTTGTAGAATTAATTGATGTTAAATAATATGGCCACTACACATGGTATCAAAGCACCTCGTTCACAATCTGGAGCCTTAAGGGCCAAATTCCCAGTTCTTCCCAACCTGTAAACCAAAAGCACTATTATTTTGATTATATATAAACAAATCTAAATATATATAGACAATACGAATTGAAAATGTAAAAAAAACAAATTTAGCAAAGTAAAACAAGTGAAATATGAATACTACTAGGGTTGTTACAATTATATTTGCAGTTAATTGGCAAGATCTAGTTCTGGACCTAAATTTACAAACAAGTTTAAACTCACGTGAAGATCAGTAGGATACAATTAAATCTCAGTATTTGGTAGGCCCGTCTGGTTTTGTCATCATATTGCACCTCAGAACTATTGCTAGTAGCTAAAATACTACCAATGTTAGGGGCTTGAAAGAGAAAGAATGGATTTATACATGTGAAACAAAGAAATATCAGATAATGGAGTGCACCCAATTGGACATTTAGCATAGAAAATTCTAAAGAGAAAATTTACATAGTTAATCCAGCTAGAGGAAGAGGAGAGATATCTCTCCTACTTGCCATATTCATCCCAGAGTATGAAATGTGCATATGTATTCAAATTTCATGCATACATCTGTCACTCCATTCTGTGATTGTATCTTTTTCGACATCTATTTCTGGAAATATTTTTGTAGAGCTATTATTCTTAAAAAATAAATCAACTTTAAAGAATTTAATCAATATCTGTAAACCACTTGAAAAGAAGCAATACATGTATTATCAATTCGCACCTAACCCATAAATAAGGTATGCAATGGAAACAATACCTCATATGTTGTTGCATTCAGACTAACAACAAGCACACAAGGAGATTCAAGAATGAAACGCCTTATTTGTGGCACAAGCCCACTAGTGGAAATTGTTACCTTGCGAGGACTAAAATGGAGACCATGACAATCGACCATAATCTCTGCAACCTTAAGTACATTGTCGAAATTATGCAATGGCTCACCCATACCCATAAACACAACATTTGTAATTGGGCCAACTTCATTTGTAAAATGATGATGGGCATAAAAAACCTGCTCCACTATTTCAAATGCAGTCAAATTTCTTTTTAGCCCCATCCTTCCTGTATAGCAAAATTGGTAGTTCATTGCACAACCAACTTGACTGGATACACACAGAGTAGTGCGCCCTCTTTCACATAGAATTAAGATTGTTTCTATGATTAATCCATCTCCCAAACTGAATAAAATATGTAACCTCCTTGCGGGTACCATCAGATGCAGAATAAACATCTTTCAAGGAGAATACACTGAATTCTGCAGTCTTTTCCAAAGTTGCTCTGAACTGCTTGCTCAATGCTTGCATTTCATCTACATGTTGTGCCCACATGCCATTCCCATATAAGCATTTCCATAGCATCATAGATTGACCTTCCCTGTAACCTAGTGACTGCACCCAAGCTTCCAGTTCATGATAGGTCATTCCTTTTACGAGAGTCTTTTCACTTTCACATTTTTCATAGCCATCAGTGGCAATGGTAGGCTTAGGCAATGAAACTACAATGGACTGGTTTGGAAAATTGCAACTGGCATGATTAGGGTGGATGTTGCAGCACCAAATTGAAGAATAGGAGTAGGTTCCAAATGGATGTGATAGCTCCTTTCTTAGATGTGCAATGCTAGTATCGTTAGTGTTACCTAGAACCATGGAATCCAAAGTATAAAATATCCTTTAAAAGTAAATGCTGACGATAAAACGCTTCAGTAACAACCGACAAATAATTCGAACATTATATTAGTGAAAGCGACTATAAGATTAAATACGATTAGACTCAGAATACAACTAGTTGATACAGTCAGTCATAGATTAAAAATTATAGCAATTTAAGATTTCAAAATGACACTGGATACGATAAATTTGTTCGAAATAACAAGAAGTCCAACAGGAAATAGTCTTACTCTGCGCACATACTTTTAAACTACGCAGACACTGGCTGAAATATAGAGCAGTTTTGTTCAATATCTAAAAAGGACCCTGTTCTCTCTTCTCTTCAAACAAATATAAGCCCAGAATAATTTGAAGGAAAAGGCTAAATAGATGAATGCAGCTAAAATGTTGAAGCTTGCGCCCTTTTATATACGGAATGGAAGTGGCAGGAAAGTTGCTTATGTCTCCGCTTAAGCATGCAAAATATCCGGAAAAGGATTAGAGGATTTCATTTTTGAGCATAAGTTCCTCCCACAGGGTCACCATGGGGATTAGGGGTCTGACAAAGCTGCTGGCCACCCTTGCACTGAAGTGCATTACCGAAAATAATATGGAGAGATATTGTGGGCAAAAGATTGCCATTGATGCCAACATATGCATCTATCAATTCCTGATTGTTATTCATGGGAGTGACTATGGAACACTCACAAACAAATGTGGTGAGGTGACGAGTCATTTGCAGGGCATGTTTTATAATACAACAAGACTATTATGAGTCGGTCTGAAGCCTGTTTGTGTTTTTGATGGACAACCTCCATATTTGAAAAGAAAACTTCTTAGAGAAAGGTTTTCTAGGAGTGAAGAAGCAGTAAATAAGTTAGAAAAGGCCATTGAGATAGCTGATGGGGAAGAGATTGAAAAATACAGAAAAAAAGTAGTTAAGGTGACAAAACAACATAATGAGGAATGCAAAAAGCTTCTAAGACACATGGGAGTGCATGTAATTGAGGTTCAGAAATGATAAATGTGGACTACCCATGTGAAGTTGGATAACGTCAAAAAAAAAAAACCAAAGGTGAACAATGAATTTGAACCTGAAAAGAGTGTGTCAAATATAAATCAGACAAACTCAACAGTCGTAGAACAACCTCATAATCAACTTCACACGGATCTTTTTCTGGGACAACCAGGGCAACTGAAAAAAAAAAAAATACGCCTTGCAGTGGTAGCACGAGTAGAATAATCAGGAGCTGATCGACTTGATTGCTAACAACCAGACCAACACCAGTGCCAAGAGCAGAGGAAAGAGGCGGAAGTGAGGGAGTGTCAGGGTTAAGGAAGAGATTAGGTTTTTGGTACTGAGAGACGGAGGCCGGGCACGTGGGCCTCATGCCAGAAGCCCAACCTTAAAGGCTACCAGCGAATGCCATGGAGAACATTAAACTCTCGCCAAACTGAAAGTAAGTTTTTTTTTTGAATAATTATATTATTATATTATATATATATATATATATATATTAATGTTTAGTTTTAATAATTTATTTAAAAGTAATAATACGCTTGCGTAAAATTTAAATTATTTAAAAAAATAAAATATATAATTATGAGTTTTAATTTAAATAATTTAATAATATAGGGCTAAGTATAAATTTAGAGGTCTAAGGGTTTTGAACCCAAGACCACCTACTGAGCGAAGAGCCTTAAGAAGAGCAATAACACCAACACACCACACATATCACTTTTACAAATAAATTCACATATAAATAGTTTAATTGTCAATAATAGCAAGGTACTAGCCTGAAGAATAATCTCTGATTATCCAAGCGTCAGTCTCATGAGATCTTACACACAACTCATCGAGCCAAGTGCCAAGTCCCTCCACTCCATTCCATGATTTAAGTCAACGCTAAATCTCAATGCGGCATTCGACAACGCCAACACTATACGCCAAGGAAAAGCTCATGAGTCAGGCACCGGAGGATATTTAGTCGTAAGCAAACATTTAAAAGGACTTAGACTGGGACAGGGGGGAGGAGGTGGCATATGCACTAGGAGGGTAAGCATAGGAATTGACGAGTATGGCGCAAGACTAGCGTAGCTACAGGGCAAGGGAACCAATATCTTTTTCATAGGAGCGAATAAATCAAGCTTAGACACTTAATCCTAATCATAACCTAGCTAATCCCCTAAAGGAGTAATATCTGTTTACAGAAAAGTAAAGAAAACTTACGCCTAACCCTGTTTCTAGTTTGAGTAGCACCAATTTGAAACATCCTCGAACTCACCTGACAACTTGGTTGATGTAGGTTAAAGCATACAAAATGGTTAGGACTCGAGGGAACCGAGGCAGGGGAGCATCATCACAAGCACCACCAACACCACCAGCGCCACCACCACCATCGCCCGAACTAGCCCTCATATTGTGCTCGTTGGAAGCCATTAATGAGACTTTAAAGGGGAAACAACTAGCAGGGACTGAAGTGGAACCCCCACCATCTGGAACGGGTAATCTAGAAGCGTCAAGGGATTCAAGGGGAGGACCTCCACCTGAAGACATCATGCGAGAATTGCAGAAGATCAAACTTCCAGATTTTGCCAGGGGTCACGCCAGTGAACGCGCGAAAGCATGGTTGGAAGGCATGACAAGGTGTTTTGCCTTAAGGGACTATGCGTCCAACTCAAAGGTGAAGATCGCAATTTTTTAGTTAAGAGACAGCGCCTTGAACTGGTGGGGAAACCTGGAAAGACAACTGCACCTTACCCCAGACACAGTATCTTGGGAACTTTTCGAGGAGAGGTTCCGAAGGAAATATCTACCAGCATACTACGAGGAACAACAGGTAGGGGCATTTCATGCCTTAGTATAGGGAAATAGAACTGTAGAAGAATATGAGATCAGATTTATGGAACTAGTCAAATATGTTTCGTATATGGATAATGACCAACGACAGGCAGAGAGCTTCGTCTATGGATTGAAACCTAAGATAAGAGCTATGGTGAGGATGTGGAAAGCGTCTTCAGTAGTGGAGGCGGTGGAAAATGAGCGTTACGCGGAAGAACACATGAACTTAACCAGGGGTACAAGATCGACATTTCCGCATCGCCCTGGATTCATAGGAAAAGCCCCGAGGACATTTCCTAGGGGAGGGGGCTCAAGGCCACCGCCATATGGTAACAGAGTCGCGCCAAGGACAGTAGCTATAGGGATTTCAATGGTAGCGAGCACAACATCTCGTTCATCACCAACGGCGCAGACAGGTCCACGACCATCTCAGGGAACAACGAGTAGGGGCAGGGGTTCCAGAGGAAGGAACTCATTTCAGAGATAGTCACATAATAGTACACATGTTCAATCTCATGTTACCTATTGAGGGTGCGGAGGACCCCATTACCAACATGACTTCCCGTAGTTACAATCAGGGTTTGTGCATAGAGAAGGAAAGGAACTGATGGGGAGATCAAGTGGCAGCCACCAGATTTATGCAGCGGTTAATAATCGCCAAGCCGAACATCAATCCACGGTGGTGGAGTCATCAGGTATGCTAAATCATATCAATATTAAGATTTTGTTTGATTCTGGTGTGACAGTTAGTTTCATTTCACCATATGCATTAAAAAAGAGTGGGTTGGCAGCCTACGAGCACGATGACATTAAACAAGTCAAGATGGCTTCGGGGGAAAAATAAGCGGTAGGACCTAGTGTTGATAATTGTATATTAGACCTGGGAGTGTGTACTACCAGGTTGAAGGTATATGCCACTGCCCTTGGGGTGTATTACCTAATCATTGGAATGGATTGATTAGCAGCTCACCGAGCTTTGGTAGATTGTTTCGCAAAGAGGGTGCTTTGTGTCGAAGATGAAGGAAGACCAGTAGAGATCCAGGGTGTACAGAGAAAAGTGTCATTACACTTTATATCAACTATGAAGGTTAAGCGATGCCTGAGGCAAGGGTGTTGACTTTATGTAGTGGAAGCAGTAAATGAAAGGAAGGGACCCTCATTGGATCAGTACCTGGTATTGTCAGAATTTAAAGATGTATTTCCGATTGAGTTACCAGGGTTACCTCATGAGAGGGAGCTCAATTTTACTACTGAGATAAAACCTGGTGCAGAACCAATCTCCAAGACTCCGTATCGGATGACGGTGCCAGAACTTTGTGAATTGCAAATGCAGTTGAAAGAGTTACTGGACTTAGGGCTAATAAGGCCCAGTGTTTCACCCTGGGGCATGCCGGTAATTTTGGTAAAGAAGAAGGATGGATCCTTACGACTGTGTATAGACTACAAGGACTTGAACCATGCTACAGTGAAAAATAGGTACCCAATGCCACGAATAGATGACCTCTTCGATCAGATGAAAGGAGCAGCGGTATTCTCCAAGATTGATTTGTGATCAGGGTATCATCAGTTAATGATTAAGGAAGGTGATATCCCAAAAACTGCCTTCCGAACTCGGTTTGGACATTACGAGTTTGTTGTAGTACCTTTCATATTGACCAATGCACCAGCAGTATTCATGAGCCTCATGAACGGCGTATTCCAGAAGTACTTAGACCGTTTTGTACAAGTCTTTTTAGATTACATCCTCATCTATTCCAAGAATGAAAGAGAACATTAGGAACACTTGCGAATAGTGTTGTCATGCCTTAGAGAGAACAAATTGTATGGAAAGTTGTCGAAGTGTTCCTTCTTCCAAAAAGAGATCCACTATTTAGGTCATATCATTTCCAGCAAAGGAATCTCTGTGGACCCAGAAAAGGTAAAGGCCATTATGGAGTGGCCAGTGCCGAAAAATGCCCATGAGGTGAGAAGCTTCATGGGACTAGCAGGTTATTATCGGAGATTTGTAGAAGGATTCTCAAAAATAGTGAAACCCATCACCACCTTGCAATGCAAGGGGGTCAGGTATGATTGGACAGAAGAATGTGATAGTGCATTCATTGACCTTAAGAGGTTACTAATTAGTGCACCATTTCTATGAGTGCCAGATATGGAAAAGGACTTCACAGTCTGCACAGATGCCTCGAAGCAAGGGTTGGGGGCCGTGCTAATGCAGGATGGAGGAGTGATAGCTTATGCATCAAGGAAGTTGAAGAAACGTGAGGAGCTATACGCGACTCATGATTTAGAGTTGGCAGTTGTAATACTAGCTTTGAAACTTTGGAGGCACTATCTTGTGGGGTGAAACTTTAAGCTCAAAATGGACCATCAAAGTTTAAAACATCTCTTCACTCAAAGAGATCTGAATGCCAGGCAAAGGCGATGGAGTGAGTTTATGAGTGAGTACGATTTTGGTATTTCATACATAAAGGGAAAGGAAAATGTGGTTGCAGATGCCGTGAGTAGGAGACCACATATCTTCTCCTTGGTAACCTTAAAGGTCAATCTGAGGGAACATGTGTTGACACAACTCCCAGGAGATATTTGGTATTTAAAGGTTACTTCAAACCTCCAAAGAGGGAGGCAGTTAGATCCAAAGTATGAAGGATATAGTCTGGAAACAGACGGACTGTTAAGATATCAAGGAAGGATGTACATCCCTAAGAATGGGGATATTCGAAGCATCATACTAAAGGAATCCCATAGAGCACTTTATTGTGCGCATCTGGGTGTGAAGAAGATGTACGCAGATATGAGGAAGATCTTCTTTTGGGTAGGCATGAAGCGCGATGTAGTCCATTTCATCACCAAATTCCTGGAGTGTCAACAAGTGAAAATCGACCACCATCACCCGGCAGGCCTCCTACAACCACATGATGTTCCTATGTCCAAATGGGAAGTCATCTCTATGGATTTTGTTGTGGGGTTTCTGCTCACATCTCATAGACACAATGTCATTCTTGTGATCGTGGATAAGTTAACCAAGAGTTCTCATTTCATTCCGGTTAGAGACACTTACGATGTCATTGATGTGGCATGTGTTTTTGTAAGCAAGGTTATCCATTTTCACAGGATACCCAAGAAGATCATTTCAGATCGGGATTCCAGATTCACTTCAAGGTTTTGGACAAGTTTACAGTCAGCGTTGGGGACTCAATTGAACTTAAGCACAACTTATCATCATGAAACAGATGGGAAAACTGAGAGAGTAAATCAAGTCATGGAATACATGCTTAGGATGTATGTAATGGATAATCAAACCCAATGAGAGAAGTACCTACCTTTGGTAGAGTTTGCCTACAATAATAGTTTTCATAGTTCCATCGAAATGCCACCCTACGAGGCTTTGTATGGAAGGCCATGCAGAATGCCATTGATTTGGGATAGGCTAGAAGACTGAGTAACAATTGGGCCATAATTGATTCAAGAAATGGAGGAACAAGTGATTCAAATTAGGCAAAGACTAAAGGAAGCACAGGATAGGCAGAAAAGCTATGCGGATGCACACAGGACCGACCAAAGTTATGAAGTGGGAGACCAAGTTTTCATTCGTATCAGGCCTAATAAGAGTACCATATGGTTCAGGAAGGGGACAAAGTTGTCACCTCGATTTATAGGACCATTCAGGATCCAAGAGAAAATTGGACCCGTTGCATATCGTCTCGTACTGCCACCCCACTTGCATAAAACTCATAATGTATTTCATGTATTTGTTTTACGTCATTATGTTGCTGATGAATCACATAATCTAAATTGGAAGGAATTGCAGGTATCGGACGTGGGAACCCTCACGGTAGAACCGTTACGCATATTGGGCCATAAAGTCTGACAGCTTAGAAATCGTCTGGTAGACCAAGTTAAGGTCCAGTGGGACAAGTATAGTCCAAGATCTACTACTTGGGAAGACACTGAGACACTACGGCGAGACTATCCCTCACTTTTTTGACCACCTCAAGAACATGTTTCTCGAAGGTTGGGTGTATGTAAAACCACCTTTTGACTTAGACAGCCAGGATTACCTGAGGCCTATATACTTTATTTTCTAGTCACAATAAAACTATTAAGTGGTACACCTAAACTTTAAATGTATGAACTTTT
>ML780616.1:892501-908579 GCA_009831015.1 Picea engelmannii | reverse complement strand
TGATAGTTTTGATTATTAGTACATGCACGAGACTTGTATGTACTAGCTACACATGCATTTCTTGTACATATACACTAGTATGCATGAGTTTTCTTGACTTACTTATTGATAATGTCGGTTAATTGTTATGAATATCTGAACCAAGTTTCTTTTCCTTTGTACCATAAGACACTTTAACTTCGGGACGAAGTTTCCTGAAGGGTGGGTGTATGTAACAACCCTAGTAGAATATATACTTAGGGATTATTAAGTAAAAGATTTATTAGGTAATTAATTTTTCCTAACATGTTAATAACTAAACAAAGATTGGTCTAATGATATTAATTAATTATTTATTAATTAATTAAAGGTTATAATTTTTATTAATTAATTAATTAATTAACTACCTATTATATTCAATAACATGGGTATTAAATTTAAAAGGGATAATAAGTTGTATTGTTTAAATTAAAAAGGTTATGTACACGGAAAGGGATAAGATATTAATTATAAGGGGATAAGGTAATACATGTGTGGGTAAGGAAGTAAATGGAAGAGGCAGTGAAGGAAGGATATGGAGGGGGAGGAGGTTTATGAAGGGGGATTATCATTCTATGGGAGATTGGGATTGATTTATGGGGCTCTCTTGGATTTGCAGAGAGGGGAGTTGAGTTCTAGAGTTAGATTGGATCAGTACAGGCACCGGTTTGCTAGAGGTTTTGGGAACGGGGGCCAGGATATCCATATGATATCCTGGAGCTAGGAAGTTGTCCTAGTTGGAAGGGTGGAACAAATTTTGGGCAGTGTTTACACAGTTCAACAGCGGTCAACAAGGCAAGTGGAAAGCGGAGGGTTAGCATCAAACCCAGGTATGTTAATTTGTGTATTTGTTTGATTTTGTTATAAAATTTTATTATTGGTTGATCAATTTAAAATGCGTATGTGTAAACATAAAAGGAATTATTGAATTTTATTGTTTTGTTTGTAGAATTAATTGATGTTAAATAATATGGCCACTACAAAATAGGAGAAGTAAGGAATGTCCAAATGAAGAAGAAAGAAGAAGATTGTGAGAAACTTGAACAAGAAGTTGTCTCATTGAGGAAGAGCTTAAGAAACTCTCAAGTTCCAAAAGACTTAACACATCCTGGATGCATGGGTGAAACTTCATACAAAGAAAATGCAAATACCAACAAGAAGGTTGAAGAAAGAGATACACAGACAGTTGATGAGAAGTGGACCAAGATACCAGAAAGAAGGAATGATTACAAAAGAGATGAATATCCAAGAAGACCTCATACCTCCAGGAATCAAAGAAGCTTCAATCACTATGAAGCAAACTGCAGAAGAATAGATCATGAACCCAAATGGACTACATCACAAAGAAGCCCACTTACTCCAAGGTATCAAAATTTCTTTCTTGGTCATTGTTATACTTGCAAAATTTTTGGACATAAGGAAATTAATTACAGAATCAATGAAAGGAACACATATGAAAGAAACATGAATGGTGTAAATAGAAGATATGGAAATAATCATGGATTTGTCAACATAAGTTATAATTCATTTTCCCCATTGATGGACAAAAATATTGCATGCTACAAATGTAATTTTCTTGGTCACAAAGCACGAGATTCCAGATATATGAATGAAGATGTCCCTATGCCAACCACAGTATGGAGAAGGAAAGAGATTCCAAACAAAGAAGATTGTCAAATAGCATTGATCGCTGAAGAATGTAAAGAAGAAGATGAATGGTACATTGACAGTGGATTTTCTTCACACGTGACCGGGGATCAAGACAAATTCATCAGCTTGAAGAGAAAGGGTGGCAATGTTGCATTTGGAGATGACTCATCTACAAAAATACTTGGAGAAGGTGTAGTAGAGATTGGAAGAAAAAATGTAAAAGCAAAGAATGTTCTATTGGTTGAAGACTTGAATCATAATCTACTCAGTGTTAGTAAAATGTGTGATCAAGGATACACTCTTATGTTTGACTCTCGAAAATGTAAAATTAGAGAAAATAACTCAGGAAGATTGGTTGCAACTGCAACAAGAAGACCGAACAACATATACATCTTATACATAAAGAAGAGAGAGGCCACACAAAAGGATTCCAAGGAAGAAAAAGTCTCAAAGACCAAAAATAAGGATGACGTATTATTGAGTGCCACATGTTTAGGGGGAGTAGCCCCAAAGAAGAAGGTTACTTTTTTCTATTACACTCAGGGGGAGAAGCCATAACCTTTTCCATTGATGTCAAAGGGGGAGAGAAATTGGGATCATGATGATAGGGGGAGCATGAGTGTTGTCATCAATGAAAAAGGGGGAGATTGTTGGAAGATTGGTTGTTGTCATTGATGTCAACCCTAGTCATGGGTTTTGGACCGCAAAATTTGGACATGAAGGAAAATGCACATGCATATACAACACCCATGGATGGATAGTATACATCATGTTGTTTCCAATGGTATGTGGCACATCACATGGATCCTCATGGTTGAGGAGAAATGAATTTTTGAAGATGAAAAAGTGAATTGAAGAAGGAAGTACATGTAGGCCCTGAAGATAATTAAAGAAAAGAATTGCAAAATAAAAAAGTGTTAGGTAAGCCCTAATGTTAAAATGAAGTGACATAAATGGTATAAATAAACATCATTATACATTCATTTGATATAACTCTAATTTCAGAGGTAATAAGAAGAAAATAAGGCCGGATTTCAAGGGAGGATGAAGTCTTTTGGTGATGTGTTCTAAGGTATGTTATTTTCAGGTCATCTTACCATTTTTTCTATACAGTGTTTTCTAGAACGATTCAGATGGTGAAATCGCTATGGTATTGAGAAGACATATCAAGGTACCTCTGGTAAAAGTTTAAGATCTTAATTCTCTACAATTATGGAGATACACTCTATGGAAAATAGGGTTTGTGACCAGTCCTGAAGCTAGTCAATAAACATGTGTTCCGAGTAAAACAGTCATAACTTCTTCATACAAAATCCAAATGATGTGGGACCACTTCCATTGGAAATAGTATGAACTGTAGTTTCTTTTCTGCGAGTTTTAGAATCAGATGTTAAATATTGAACGTGGGGCATGCTGTACAAGTTGGGTCTTCTGAATAGACCAGAATTGAATAAAGTCCACCATTCTTTCTATAACCTCTTTTTGGGGAGGATTCAAGGAGTGAAAATTGGAGGAGTTTCAAAGAATACATTGAGTAATATTATCTAAAGGATCAGAGTACTCCAAGAATTGAATAATTGTAGAAATTGAAGAAGTCTTAGGAAGCATTATCAGGTTCTATGTGATGATTGGTTGATGGTGATGATTTAATGTAAATTTTTATTATCTCTCATATATTCTTGGGTGGAAGTAAGGGTCAAGGATGGAGAGTTAATATCTCTCTTGATATTGGGGGATTGTATCTTCCTCTTGGAGGTTTATCCCTCCCTTTACATTTGGAAGCTGTAGCTACCTTTGGAAGTCATTACTTCCCTTGAACAATAACTATTGATTATTTCTCATATATTGTTCATGGTGTATTGTGGTATATTGGTGTAAATCTTATACTATTGTTCATTGATCATTGGATATAATTTAATGGTTTAAGTATACGTTGAAAAAGGTTTTAAATTGTACTTGATACTGATTCACCCCCCCCTCAGTATCAACAGATATGACTATGTATAGTTGAGAGCATGGCTATTTGTTATAGTGTTGGTTGTGTGCAATGGTAGTGGAACCATTGATCAGGTCTAGGAGAATATGGAAGAACAAATGTAGGGTTCTATGGATGAGGAGTAAAGGCTATAGGACTATATGGAGCACTCTAAGTATGCGGGTTGGAATGAGAGTTAGGGTTTTGGGAGGCTTGAAAATTATTCCACCATTTAGCTTGACATTCAACTTCCAAGGAATCTTTCAAGTCCTAGTGAATGGAAACACTTTCAAACATGGAAAATTTGAATCTAACAAAATTCAATACAGTAGAATTAAATTTAATAATAAATACATCCTCTATATATAGAACCTAGATTTGAATTAAAATATAAGTGAACACCTCAATATACTATTGTAATGTCTCCGTAGTTTCTTGACAAAGATGATACCATCTGGACATTATATTTTTGAGGTGTCTTGGATGGTAAAAATGCTATTAGAGGGTGTAAATCAATACCTCCCAAGTGGTGATACAATGAATACCTCCTCTAGATATAGAACCTGGAGTTGAATACAAAGCCAAGTGAACACCTCAAAGTACTATGGTGACATCTTCCTAGGTTATTGAGGGATGATACCATCTAGACAATATATTTGTGAGGTGGCTTGGATGGTAAAACTTCTATTGGAGGGTGTCAAATAAAACCTCCCAATAGGTCCACACAATATGAAGAAATATTAAATAAATCATGCACATAATTAGAGGGATGGAAAGATGCATTTACATAAGTACACTAAATACACTCAAGTCAAAATAGAAAGATTGAAAAGAGGATGATCTCCTTAAGTGATAGATGTTGAGTTAAAATTTGTTGGGAAGGTGGGTGCAACCTCCTTGGGGAGGAAACCTAGAATATCTCTCTTGAAGTATATGTTGGGCATTATTTTGTTTAAGAGTGCATTCTAAGGGAACATTGTTCTCATTATATCTATGTCATTTTGATAGTGAAAAAAGTGTGAATCTCAAAGATGATAGCATTGATTTATATTGATGGTGATATAGGGGCCAATTATTAAACTATTTATTTTACACAAACAAAACAAAAGATGTTATTTTGTTGAACTAGAGATACAAGTAAACAATATAAAATAGAAAGATGATACAAATAGAAACATATAACTATTAAAATAGTCAAACTTAGTACAAGAAACTTTAAAATTGGAACTCACTTTGCCCCTACCATTTGATTTATCAATATTGTTGTCAATGTTCATTGAATCAATCGCTAACTCAAGAAATCAATCTACATCGCCAAGTCCTCAGAATAGACCTTTCTGCACATTGAACATTGGAAAACATCAATGTTAAGAGACAAAATATAATGTCACATCAAATTACATTCAATAACATATAAAAACAAATATCATTAAATGGATAATAGGAATACCTTAATGAGCTCCTCTTGATTTCGATAACAATTTATTCTCCACTAAACAGGGCAAACCACGTGAAGGTGGAAGCTCATATCCCCCCGCATAACTCTAAATTCCCCATACCTAATCATGCATATTAATTTTAAAAAAAAATGTAGAACTAATCATTTATATTAATAAATTTTGTCCTCAAAATATTTTCAATCAATTCCTTTTCGGTTTCTTCATTTAAATAAAATTCGTCATTACATCATCACTACTAACATCATATTCAACCCCTTCAGTTGTTGGACCCTCTTCTGGCCATGTTTCATGACTATGACCCATCTCTACCATTGCATTACTTCTATTAATACAATGTACTGCTGGACATTGTTGCACTACAAGGGCATCCACTAGAACAACAAAAATTGTAAAAGTACACGATTAGTTATTATTATTCATATTAGTTTTTCATTAATAGAAATATTATGACTCTAGTTTTTACCTGGAGGAGTAATCGACACCATTGGTTGGGTTGTCATCGGTTTCTCTCCTTTGTGAGTACCAACCTCATATACATGCTCTTCCATTAAAACAAGAAATGTTATAAGTACACATTTTGAAACTAAATATTACTAATTGTCAATATATACAATTGATTTTAAATACACATATTGTGATGGGTTTGTACACCACTAGAATCACGATGTTCCTATACAATACCGTTGTTGAATGAACCGGGGTTTCTTGCATGCTTAAAAAAAATAGAAACATTAGTTTATGTGATAAATCAACCATCTATATATGTAATTATGAGTAATGAGCAATTACAGTCTTGTCATTTTACTTACCATCTTGCCCGAAGGGTCGGTTGATTGTGTTTTCCCCAATATTTTTTGATGTTAAACCACTTCTTTAAAGATGAAATTGAATTTGATATTCATGTCTTATTCGGTGTCTGCACTGTTGAACATATCCCCCTACATTGCATAATATGATGACTTTTTCTTATTGGCCTCAATTAAAAAAAAATTGTATGATGATATGACTAATATGGTAAAATTATTCGGTACTTACAATTTGAGATTTTAATCTTAGGAAACCACCTTGGACAATTTTTTGTTTCCCATGTTTATCTATTCTTTCCTTGGTGATTTTCGACGTGTCCAAGATCCTACAAAAAGTTTCAAATATGTACTTAGACAACGTGATTTTTCTATAGATCAACTAAAGAAAGTTCGGCATATTCAATTCAAAATATCATTTACCTTCCAGGACCAAGTGGTGTCTTCCCTTCATGTCTCAATGCATTATACTTTGCAGCCTCCGGTATATTCTTCCATTTCCTCTCAGGAATGGAAACAGGGTGATCATACTTAGGTTTTTTTACCAATTGAGTCCTATATTGATCTCTAACATATTTCAAATATGTACCCGCCTTAGAGGTGATATTTTTTTTGTTGAACAAATTACCAAACATTTTGACCAAATGGTTAATAATATCATATTTCAATTCTTTTTTCTAGGAATTCCACCTTGTGTGAATGGTGGGCCCAAAAATATCTAAGGAATTTTCATCCAAGGTCCTATAAAAAATGTTGTTTCCTGCAAAAATATATGATAATTAGTTTAAAATAATTTGAAAGATGTAGGTTTCAATATTTAAATAATAGAAATTGGCTAATATATTAATAACTACCTGGGACTTGTGGAATCCTCAAGGGAACCAAGTTTTTGTCCATCAAAAGTTTGACCAATATTGTTCCCATGCTTTGAACACATGTTTCTCCAGGATAATAGTGTGTAGACCCTTCTCCATGAGATTCACCATATACTACACCATCATGTGTGCCATGGTATGGTGTGAATGGTGTGGGAATCTCATGGGCCCTAGAAGCTTAAATCGTTTGAGTCACACATGGAGAGTAAAATAGCCTCGAAGGTATGTGGCTCGTGCCAGGGTGTTGTGGGTTTTGTGCACCATTTCTACCAACAATGTACCCATGACCAGGATCTTATGTTAGTTCCAAATATTGTTGTAGAAAGAAACCATTTTTAGTTTATCTCAGATAAACATACGAAATAGAAATTCATAAATTATTATATGTCATAAATAATCTATTTTAAAAAAGGCTCTTACCGGATATTGATATACATTCTTCTCTAAATATCTCATTCTTTCTATGGTCTCCTATGTAGGCTTACAACTAGACAATTTAAGGATTTCTCTATTTTCCTTTCGCAATCCCTTTATAATTGTTTCAATTGGGTTGAGGGAATCATATATTTCATCACCCTGATGATCGTGTTCTGGGGTGCTCATCCGGATCAACAAACAAACAATTTAATTGAATGATTGTCAACAATAATTCATATGAAAATTAACACTTTACCTGTTGTGAGCTGGTTGGTTCCTTATGACAATCACCCTGCCACATGTCAAATTTTTTCATGTCTCTGGGGTACAAGATACCATTTTTCAATATATAATACAAGTATGGATTTCAAGATACAATATGAATGGCCAATCAAATATCTCATAAAGGGAGGTTGCATACAAGTTGAAAATCAATGAGTATACCTTATATATTTCCAACATAAAGAAACCATGTGAACCTCAAAATTCAAATAATATATACAACTATTAAACGAAGTGTGAATATTTTCATAACCTTAATAAAATATTAATTATCAAGAAAATAATTGGCAAATCACACATACATAACAATTAATTTATGAGAGATCTAGAATTCACACAATTATGTATGCTCTGGAATTTACACTGAATTTACCTTTGTAAGTTGATTCACATAGATGAGAAGAGGATTGTAAACATCAGGTACAAGCATCACAAGGTTGTCAAATATGATTTCAAGCAAATGAGACACTAAGACTTCTCATTGGAAAGTTAGGAGGACAATTTGAATTAATCCCTTTCTCTGTTGATCTGGCCCGAATGGACAATATCCTTTATGGTTCCAGTGTAATTGGAATACCACTGTTGGAATTTGGTATATTTTAACTTCTATAATGCATCGATGTCGTAATTTCATTGAAACTGAAGTTTATATGAATACATAAAATTACAAAATATTAAAACATACATAAATGTACATTAACAAACAATGTCAATACGAAGGTGGACACCTATCAACAAAGGTCCATAATCCATATACAATATCTCTCATAGTTTCCTCACTGCAAAGAAACAAAGGAAAACTTCTTGAAATGTAAGAAGAGGTTGTTACACCTTGAAAATGTAGTGTTCTAACTTCTACAACTCTATATAACTTAGGGAAGACATGTGATCCCTGGGTTAGAATGGATAGGAAATAATTTGTATAATATAACACACCTCCTACAGTGGAAGTATCCTCACTCCAGTGTTTTCTAAAACACAAGTTACAACAACCAAATGAATTGAATAACAAGATGAAAAATGAAATAATTTGGAAAAATCCTAAGTTACCAGGACATGGATACATATACACCAAGTTTTTGAAAATCCAAGATCCGAATATAGAAGAAAAATGTATAGTACAAAATATATAAAAATATTTTTTATAATTAAAAAAAAAATCATACTTTATAAATTTATAATGCAGATATTTTGATCCTTGACAAATTTGCAGGCTGATTTCATATTCAGTACAAAAATATTTGGGGTTTCTACCATATGCCAAAATTGGAAAACATAAAGTTTGAAGTCTTCATGTTTCAAAAAATTTCTATGTAAGAGAAAAATGGATAAGCGCAACTATTAATGTGGACCATAATCCAACCATAATGATATGTTGCTTCCATAAATGCCCCCTACAATCTTGTAAGATAGAAATTAGGGGAGGTTTCAAATGAGACAGATTTTGGCTTTTTCTTGATCTTCAAAACTCTAGTACAATCCATATTGATTATCTATGATGCCTTTGTAATGGGTTAGAAAAAAATTACATATTTGGGCGACATTGATGGTATGGGCTATCCTCTATCGCTTGAGCTAGGGCCTCCTCTATCACTCATATGTCTCATTGTCAACCATATGTCATTGTTTATCGCTCTATATCTCACCGTGTCTCCTTTTTTGGCTCTTGCAGTTAGGGTTGGGTTGGGTCGGTCAAAATGATTCGATGTGAGGGTCTTTCTCCTATTAGGAGGGTTTTTTTTGTTGTTTTCTTTCATTTTTCAATTTGATGCAGGTTTTCAATTTTGGTGGGTTTTACAAAATATGTATTGTTAAAATGCCATATAATATAAAAAATATATTATACAATTTATCTTATATAATATAAATTGTACTATATAACAAATATATAACATGGTTTATAATAAAGTTTTATATATAATAAAATTTATATTAAAATTTTATATATAATACAATTTATGTTAAGGTTGTTGGGGTTATAGGGTTTATGGGTAAACAATTAGGTGTTATCAATTTTGGGGGTTAATTAGGTTTAAGGGGTTAATGGACTTAGGAGTTACCAACATTATGGATTAGGTGTTATAGATATAAGTGGTTAGGCTAATATGGTTTTGTAGGTTAGTGAGTTGGGCATGATATAAATGATCATAGTAATATGATGTAAAGTGGTTACATCGATTAGAGATGTCATAATTGATGATAATGATGACAATTATGATCATGATGATAATGATGACAATTATGATCATGATGATAATGATGACAATGATAAAGAAAATGACATTAATGATGATGATGATGATGATGATGACAATGAATGTTGGGTGTAAGCCTATTTTGAGGTAAGGTCTAATTTTGGAAGGTAAAACCCAAATTTGTAGAAGAACAGTTAGCAGGAAAAGATATGTGGAATGAGGACTGTCAACAAGGGTTGGACACCTTAAAATAAAACATGGTCACAACACATATCCTAGTATTCCCTGATTGGGAAAAGGCATTTCGTGTGCATGTACATGCATCAACCATAGCACTTGGAGCAATTTTGGTGCAGCCAGAGGCAGGGGATTTAGATCACCCTATAGCCTTTTCAAGAATAAAATTGTCATAATCATAGTAGAATTACAACACCACAGAAGGAGAAGGCCTAGACGTGGTATATGCACTTCAGAAGTTTAGGCACTATTTACTGGGGAAACACTTTAAAATGTTCACAGATTATTCTCTCTTAAAATACTTAGTCAACAAACCAATGATGCATAGGAATAACTTATCTTTCACTATTCTTATCATATCTATTCATATCCAATATTCTTTCTTCTAGCCGTGCCCTAGTTTTGAGACTAGGACAAAATCTATTAGACATACCTAGATCCATTCTTTTGAAACAAAAATTTTCACTTGTCTTACCTTTCTCAGAGCACAAACCTTTAATATCTTACCTCTTTTCTTCAGATCTGATTCCTTTCTTAGCACAGACCTTCGTAGTCAAGAAGAATATTGTGCACTAAAGAAACAGATATACGCAGAGAGATTTCTTTTCTTCAGTTCCTATCAATCATAGTTTTAGGTCCTGACAACAGAACCATTTTTTGGCACAGGGGAAGACCCAGGGTTCAAGACTTCAACAATGCACCAACAAAACCCTAACTATCGGCCCTTTTTGCAACACATGTGAAGCAGATGAAGTCTCACCGAAGGTAGAGGTAGGGGTGGTTGCAGGACTCAAGTGTCTACAACCTAGATGGGACACAGATATGTGATTAAAACACTTAATAGAGCACTTAGCAGTTAATATTCATCATTATTTAACCCTTATTCACATCGTAGGTCAAAACCCAAGTTATAGAGCATCACAGTATTCAACAAGATCTAATACATCTAAGAACTTAACATATAGAAATAGATCATATGTAGCGTTCATTCACGTTACAAAGAACTAAGCTACTATATCAGATGCATCTAGCATATGTCATTGCACTAAGAATAAATCACATCAATAACATAACAACTAAAATGCACAAAGAAACCACAACATAGGATATATGTGGTTCACCCCTGTGTGGGGCTATATCCACCAACTCTTCTCTTCTTTATTTTCTTCTTTCAATCTTCTACAAGCACAGAGCCACAAGAACCCACTCCACAGAGGATAAGAGATCTACGTGCACCTCGCTAGATCCTCCTTCCTCAAGCTAGGTTCAAGCACAAAGCCTTATTACAATCTACACACAGGATTTTTACAATCACTTGCACTTAGCTTTGCAAGTTCTTAACACACAGTATGCAAGAAGAATCCACAACTGTTTGCACTTAGCTCACCGGTCACATTACACATCTAGGTCTCTCATCTACTTACATTGCCTATTTTTCTATTTATACATTACAAAAGTGCCTAAACATGGGTAAACCCATGGGCCGACATCCCATACCTGTTAGATAAACGCTAACCCCAAAAATTCCCTAAGAAGGGGCCGCCGAGATCCCACGATCTCTGCTTCACTTTATGTTTCACCTTCGACCATCCTGTCGAAGTCCCAAAATTGGTCAAACGTGACCAAGGTTCTCCAAAACTTGGTCAAGGGACAACATGCAACATTTGAGAGAAACACTAGGATATATAGGCTATTACAAAAAATTTATAAAAGGGTATGCATAGATTACTATGCCAATGGAAAAAATTCCAAAGAAGGATATCAGATTTCATTGGAATGAGGACTTTCAACAAGGGTTGGACACCTTAAAAGAAAAAATGGTCACAACACATATCCTAGTATTCCCTGATTGGGAAAAGGCATTTCGTGTGCATGTAGATGCATCAACCATAGCACTTGGAGCAATTTTGGCGCAGCCAGAAGCAGGGGATTTAGATCACCCTATAGCCTTTTCAAGAAGAAAATTGTCATAATCATAGTAGAATTACAACAACATAGAAGGAGAAGGCCTAGACATGGTATATGCACTTCAGAAGTTTAGGCACTATTTACTGGGGTATTTTTCTGTGATTTCCCACATTTGTTGTGGGAGTATCTATTGAGGTTAAAACATAACCACTTTACAAATCAAATAAGACAAATTGAGTGGAATCTTGTGGAGATCTCGCAGTTACAACAAGTTAACAACAAATTCACGCACACAGTAGATTTTCGACTAGACAGTATTGTTGTAGGACTTATCACCGAATTTGTAGTAGATACTGCAAAGTCATATAGTGCAGCAAAGAAGGAGTTTCTGAAAGGAACTAGAGTGTTGGAAAACTAAGAAGGGGGGGGGGGTGAATCAATTGTTACCGTGCTTAAACAATTATGCTTATTTAAAACTCAGTACATACCTCTCAATCATAATCACAGTAATGTAGGGAAGTAAGCATTGTAACATTCAACATCATTCATACATATGAGATATACAGAGACAGACATTTCCTAAGGAAACCCATAAAGGGTAAAAACCTCTTTTTCTTTATATGATAAGTAATATTTACATTCTTTACATTATCATACATATGATCTCCAACTCATTGTGAGGCTACAACCTTTGTTTTGCAAGCTGCAACTTTCTGAGAGCACCAACTCTTTGTTTTCTCTAGCACCCACTAGAAGGAAGCACCAACTCCCTAGTTTCTCTAGCACCAACTAGAAGGAAGCACCAACTCCCTGGTTTCTCTAGCACCAACTCCCTGGTTTCTCTAGCACCAACTAGAAGGAAGCATCAACTCCCTGGTTTCTCTAGCACCAACCAGAAGGAAGCTACAACTCCCTGTGTTCAAGCACCCACTTGAACCTCTAAGGAGACCAGTCCTCCCTAGCACCTCCCAACCACCCTGAAATGTAAATTCTTTGTTACTAAAACTTATTACAATGATATAAAGTTATTCAATGACTTACCAGCCTTGTCTCTATTCTGTTACACTGCTCTACCCTGTCTGCATCAATGTCTTCTGCACACCCCTTGCACTTTCTGTTCTTCTGTCTTTTATGCTCTCTACGCCATATCCCTTCAATGCACCATTCCTCTACTATGCATTTCTTCTCCTACGCTTTGCCTCCTTGCACACACCTCAATTCTCCTAAACAACGACAACCACAGTCTCTTCTTTGTTCCACATTCTTATAGTCTCTATGTTCCTTGTGCATGCAATATTCACCATCCCTCTACATGCTCACACCACACCAATCTCCTCCACATGGGAGATTTTTCTCCACTTCACTCTTCCACAGCTATCCAATGTCTTGTGCACCACGTTCTCTCTCTATTTTGCATCTTCTGCTCATTTTCAGTCCTTTGCCTGATCATCATGGTAACTCTTCATCTTCTCTGGCAGTTTCACCTACGCATCCATCATCACTGGGTGTTATTCTGAGATTCCTTAGTTTCTCTAGTAGTTGAGGCTCTTTGTCTTCTCTGTCTTAGATGAGCTTATCCTTTTTGTTTTTAGCTACAGAATTCAATCCCCTTCCATCTATCAATCACCTGAATCAATAATCCTCAATCCACTGGAAGATGCCTTGAGACTCTTCATCTTCTTTGGTGATCACACTCAGTCCTCTTCGAGTCCTCTGGCAGAGATCATCATTTGTTTTAGCTGTTACACTGAGAAGCGCAAAAGTAGCCCTGCGATCTTGTTCAACTTCACCTGCACCATTGGATTGAATTCATAGAAACTTGTGTTTACTTCTCCATTTCACACTTTGGAATTTCGGGATCCCCATGGTAAAGATTTTGTTACACTCCATGTCCCGATCCCTGAAACTCCGAAATGGAGCTTATCTGAACTAGCTCCTTCCTTCATCTTCCGCCAATGTGACAAATGGTTGCGACCACATATTGAGCCAAAATGTGTTTCGCATTTCGGCATTTCGGGATTTCGACACTCCTATGGTAGAGTCTCTTGACGCTCCATGTCCTGATATCCGAAGCTCCGAAATGGATTCGAATCAACGGTCCACACTCTAAGTGATTTGACGGTCCTGATGTCTTCATGATTTCGCATATCGCGATTTTGGGGTTCACGACTTCGGGACTCCTATGGTAGGAGTTATTGACATCTCCATCTCCCGATTTTCGAAACTCCGAAAGGGAGTTGAATCAATGGTCCACATAACCCCCTTAGATGGACAGTTGACGGGATTTCGGCGTTTCGCATTTCGTGATTTCGAGACTCCTGTGGTAGGAGTTCTTGACATCTCCATCTCTCGATTTATGAAACTCTGAAAGGGAATCGGATCAATGGTCCACCTAACCCCCTAAGATGGATGGTTAATGGGATTTCGGTGTTTCGCATTTCGCAATTTCGGGACTCCTGTGGTAGGATTTCTTGACATCTCCATCTCCCGATTTCCAAAACTTCGAAGTGATGTAAACCTGTTGATGTCACACGTGGATTGACGCGTGTCGAATAACTACCATGTGTCACTCTGATTCGTGACTTACATGTGCTTGAAATGTTGAATCAACTTGACACTTTTCATTGCCTGGTTGTGCCACGTGTTCTTAGCTGACGTGGTTTGTTGATGTGTATGTTTCACGATTTCACATTTCGGCACTTCGGGACTCCTAATGTTGAGAGTCTCTGACTTCTCCATCTCTCGATTTCCGAAACTCCGAAATGGAGTTTACTTCGGGGTTTCGCATTTCAAAAATTCGACATTCTTGTTGTTAAGTGTTCTTTGACAATTCAAAGTCCCAGTATCCGAAACTCTGAAATGGAGTTTACTTTGGGGTTTCACATTTCGTGAATTCGACAGGTTAGGGAACCCCATTCCTTTGACTTTCCAGTCAATGAAACGACGATCTTTTGCCACGTGTCCTACCCGTAAATGGATGGTCCTCCTTCTTTTAGGATTTTGTACGCTCGCTTCTCCTTGCACTTTAAAGAACATGTAGGTTCTCCTTGATCCAATGATGGTTGGATCCCGTGCTTGGATCTAATGCCTAAGATCTGTCCTCCTCTTCAGTGCACTCTTCTTGTCTACATTCAGATCTGATGGACATCGAGAATTAAGGATGGGATCCAACGATCACTGATGCTTCTCCCCCTGAGCTTACACATCCTCCTTACTTGGCAGAATTCTAAGTGTCAGAGGCCTCGACCTTTGATTCACCTGAGATCCTGAGTACGCTATCTCTCTTGAGCTTTGGCAGTGAGTTAACCTCATCCCTGGTGCACACCTACGCACTGTGTTCGACTCTGCACTAATTCCTCTTGATCTTACTTTGTCCTTGTTTTGCCTTCGCTGCATACTCTGATCTTTCCATCAATGACAAGCACATACTGCCTGTAAATCATGCCAACCATACTCTGCACTATCTCTTCTGATCTTATCGAGCTTGCTTTGCAGTGTCTTCCCAAAATACTTCTGGTGCCCGTCTGTTACATTCTTCCTATACTCATGCCATCTTCATTGTTGTACTTTCCATCAATGAAAAGCATATGCTTCATGTTAAACATTTTCCAAAGATCTCCCCCTTTGGCATTGATTGCAACAAAGGCACCCAGATTCTTTTCTCCCCCTTTGACATCAATGTCAAAGAGAACATGCTCCCCCTGAGCTATTGCAGTATTTTTAGAAGGTATCAGATATTAAACCAATGCAAACTCCCCTTGACGAGATGGACTCTCTCATTTAAGTCCTGTAGAATATTTGTATCTAAACCAGATTCTTCTCTTTCTGATTCTTGGACCTATTCATCTTCAACTTCCACTGTATCCTCTATGTAAAACTCAAAATTTCTTGCCTCTCCTACTAGGACTCCTTCATCAACCTTTTCTTTTCATGAGTGGATGACTCCCCCTATCACTGTTATCTCTCTGCTTCTGACTATTTTCCTCCTTTGTTTCTAAAAGGTTAGCTTTCCCTGACAAGGTCTTTCCTCTTGTTATCTCTACAGGATGTCATGTAAATCATTTTGTAAAACAAAATGTTGTTGTTGAAGAGTTGTTGTCCTACTGACATACTGTGTAATTGTAGCTCGTACTTTTCAAACAACCCTTGGATCTCCCCATTGATTCTCATCGATCTCTATCACTGCAATTTTCATTTTTCTTTCATGATGCTTACCATCCAAGGCTTTTATGACCATATTCAATCACAAGAAAAAGAT
>ML780616.1:849171-889460 GCA_009831015.1 Picea engelmannii | reverse complement strand
CCAAATCTTTGTTTTCTCTACCACCCACTAGAAGGAAGCACCAACTCCCTAGTTTCTCTAGCACCAACTAGAAGGAAGCACCAACTCCCTGGTTTCTCTAGCACCAACTAGAAGGAAGCACCAACTCCCTAGATTCTCTAGCACCAACTAGAAGGAAGCATAAACTCCCTGGTTTCTCTAGCACCAACTAGAAGGAAGCTACAACTCCCTGTGTTCAAGCACCCACTTGAACCTCTGAAGACACCATTCCTCCCTAGCACCTCCCAACCACCCTGAAATGTAAATTCTTTGTTACTAAAACTTATTATAGTGATATAAAGTTATTCAATGACTTACCAGCCTTGTCACTATTCTGTTACACTGCTCTACCCTATCTACATCAGTGTCTTCTGCACACCCCTTGCACTTTTTGTTCTTCTGTCTTTTATTCTCTCTGTGCCATATCCCTTCAATGCACCATTCCTCTACTATGCATTTCTACTCCTGCACTCTGCCTCCTTGCACACACCTTAATTCTCCTACACAGCGACAACCACAGTCTCTTCCTTGTTCCACATTCTTATAGTCTCTATGCTCCTTGTGCATGCAATATTTTCCATCCCTCTGCATGCTCACACCACACCAATCTCCTCCACATCGGAGAGTTTTCTCCACTTCACTCTTCCACAACTATCCAATGTCTTGTGCGCCATGTTCTCTCTCTGTTCTGCATCTTCGGCTCATTATCATTCCTCTGCATGATCATCATGGTAACTCTTCATATTCTCTAGCGGTTTCACCTATGCATCCATCATCACTGGGTGTTATTCTGATATTCCTTAGTTTCTCTGTTAGTTGAGGCTCTTTCTCTTCTCTGTCTTAGACGAGCTTATCCTTTTTGTTTTCAGCTACAGACTTCAATCCCCTTCCATCTGTCAATCGCCTAAATCAATAATCCTCAATCCACTGGAATATTCCTTGAGACTCTTCATATTCTTTGGCGATCACACTCAATCCTCTTCGAGTCCTCTGGCAGAGATCATCATTTGTTTTAGTTGCTACACTGAGAAGCGCAAAAGTAGCCCTGCGATCTTGTTCAACTTCACCTACACCGTTGGATTGAATTCATAGAAACTTGCGTTTACTTCTCCATTTCACACTTCGACATTTCGGGATCCCCATGGTAACGATTTCGTTACACTCCATGTCTCGATCCCCGAAACTATGAAATGGATCTTATCTGAACTAGCTCCTTCCTTCATATTCCACTGATGTGACCAATGGTTGCGACCATGGATTGAGCCAAAACGTGTTTCACATTTCGGCATTTCAGGATTTCATCACTCCTATGGTATATTCTCTTGATGCTCCATGTCCCAATATCCGAAGCTTCGAAATGGAGTTGGATCAATGGTCCACACTCTAAGTGATTCAATGGTCCTGATGTCTTTGTGATTTTGCATATCATGATTTTGGGGTTCGCGACTTCGGGACTCCTATGGTAGAATTTCTTGACATCTCCATCTCCCAATTTTTGAAACTTTGAAAGGGAGTTGGATCAACGGTCCACATAACCCCCTTAGATGGATGGTTGACGGGATTTCAGCATTTCGCATTTCACGATTTCGGGACTCCTGTCGTAGGAGTTCTTGACATCTCCATCTCTCAATTTCTGAAACTTCGAAAGGGAATCGGATCAACGGTCCACATAACCCCCTGAGATGGATGGTTGACGAGATTTTAGCGTTTCACATTTCGCGATTTTGGGACTCCTGTGGTAGGAGTTCTTGACATCTCCATCTCCCGATTTCTAAAAATCCGAAGTGATGTAAACTGGCTGACGTCACATGTGGATTGACACATGTCGAGTAACTACCACGTGTCACTCTGATTTGTGACTTACATGTGCTTGAAATGTTGAATCATCTTGACACTTGTCATTGCCTATTTGTGCCACGTGTTCTTAGTTGACGTGGTTTGCTGACATGTCTGTTTCAGGATTTCGCATTTCAGCACTTCGAGACTCCTAATGTTGAGAGTCTCTGACTTCTCCATCTCCCAATTTTTGAAACTCCAAAATGGAGTTTACTTCAGGGTTTCGCATTTCGCGAATTCGACATTCTTGTTGTTAAGTGTTCTTTGACAATTCAAAGTCCCAGTATCTGAAACTCTGAAATGGAGTTTACTTCGGGGTTTCACATTTTTTGAATTTGGTAGGTTAGGGAACCCCATTCCTTTGTCTTTCCAATCAGTGAAACAACGATCTTTCGCCACGTGTCCTACCCGTAAATGGACGGTCCTTTTTCTTTCGGGATTTTGTACGCCCACTTCTCCTTGCACTTTAAAGAATGTGCAGGTTCTCCTTGATTCAACGATGGTCGGATCCCGCGCTTGGATCTAACACCTAAGATCTGTCCTCCTCTTCAATGCACTCTTCTTATCTACATTCAGATCTGACAGCCATCTAGAATTCAGGATGGGATCCAATGATCACTAACGCTTCTCCCCTCGAGCTTACGCATCCTCCTTACTTGGGAGAATTTATAAGTGTCAAAGGCCTCGACCTTTGATCTGCCTGAGATCCTGAGTATGCTATCTCTCTTGAGCTTTGGCAGTGAGTTAACCTCATCCCTGGTGCACACCTATGCACTACGTTCGACTCTGTACTAATTCCTCCTGAGCTTACTTTGTCCTTGTTTTTCCTTCACTGCATACTCTGATCTTGCCATCAATGACAAGAACATATTTCTTGTAAAGCATGCCAACCATCCTCTTCACTATCTCTTTTGATCTTATCGAGCTTTCTCTGCAGCGTCTTCCCAAAAATACTTCTGGTGCCCATCTGTTACATTCTTCCTGTACTCATGCCATCTTCGTTGCTGTACTTGCCATCAATGACAAGCATATGCTACCTGTTAAACATTTGCCAACATAGAGGTAGGTATATCAGATCATTGTATACTTCAATAGGGATTTTACTATATAAAAACGGTGTGATGACTATGGAATCAGACATCTAAACTTCCCTACGTGCATGGGGAAGGGGGGAAGAAATGACAAGAGTTGGAGAAATAGTGGAAGAGATGAATAAGGGAAAGAATGAGGAATCCATGGACCTAATAATGATGGATGAATATTATATAAATAATATAATGACAACAACTGGAAAGACGCGCAGTGGAGTACCCTAACAATATAACATGAATAATAAGAAGAGAGACATAGTTGATAGAGAGGGATTGGAAAGTTATGAGGAAGAGGTAGAGGATATTCGAGATGTGGAGAATATTGAGGAAATCCTACGTGTAACTTATGAAAGGAAGATAGGAGGCCTAAGGGTAGGAATAGAAGGCAAAAATCCAATCTAGATCCATATCAGTGTGGAACCCATAACCCCATGTGTGAATAGTAAACCAGAAAGAACACCACCATTTAGAAAACCAATTTTTAGTGGAAGAAAGACAACAGGAATTACATTGAAACAAGGAGAAGAAACTGGAGGAGCCAGTTCAGGAAGTAGTAGAATCATTTCTACACCATGCAGAGGTAGTAGTTCAACACAGTTCAGGAGGACAGGACATGATCCCATGATCAGGTTACCATAATTTCGGGGAGAGGCATCTGAGGACCCTAAAAATCATTTATTTATCTATGAGAATATATGGGAAGTGATGCAGAAGCATTGTAAGTAGCCAACAAAGCAACGTAAAAGGCGAAAGATAGCTGGAAAAGCACCAGCGCACGTTTTTGAAATGTTTTGAAAAATTAATGAAGCGGATATTAATGTGATAGCTGGGGAAGTTTACTTACATTTATATATTAGATGTTGTAAATAGATCTTGTGCATTGCTCTCATCTGTAGAATGTAAAGGAATTTATACGTAATTAATGAAAGTAGGTAGATTTGAATTCATAGATTAGATAGTTTAGAGAGTAGGAGGGAAAATGGATATAGACACCCTCACCCTTGTATTATTGTATCATTAGAGGAAGAACATTGTTAAGAGCATTCAGAATTTTGTAAGCTAGAGAGTTGTAGAGAAGAAACCATGTACATGAGAACTTGAGTTAATATATGAAGCTTTGACTCAATATTCATGGTGTTATGATGTTTACTATTTACATTTACGGAATGGTATGTTTACAGTTGTTTTATTCTCTTTGTTTATGCATTTGTTGCAATACTAGGTTAGATGTGTGATTTCATGTTAAGTATATGAAGTCTGATAGAGGAGAAGAATGAGTTTCAATTGTTTCTCAACCTGAGAGTTCTTGCAAGGAGTGCAGTGAAATGTCTGCAAGGTGTGCGTTGACGAGAGTCTGAGTTTTATCTCAGAAAGCACAGGAGAGATACCATTGTTCTCATACCAACAAAAGTGCAGGTGAAGCACAGAACCATGCAAGGTGTGTGCGGGCTAGTTGAAGCCTTAGAAGTTATCAACTAAGGTGAAGGTGGAAGGACTGTTGTTGCAAAGAGTGCATAGAGTCGAGGACTCAAATAACCAGAGGTTATTTGAAAGATTGCCGCAAGGAGTGCGAGAAGGATCTCTCTTGGAGACTTAAGTTCACAAGTGAAAGATCAGGAGAGTTAGTACCTTTGAAGATTCCAAAGGAATACAGGGAGCGAAATCATCGTGCAGAAGTTAAGTTCAATGAAAGGCTACCAAGTCAGTTTGGCCAGAGATTCTTGAGGAGTGAATTGAACAGTCTCTATGGAGAACTCGCAAAGTTGTGAGGACAGTAGGATCCAGTGGAGCTGCAAGGTGGATAGGGGTTGGACGAACCCATCACTTTGGTTTCAAGAATCAACATGGACTGTTTATTGTGGTCAGTTGAGCTGTTAGATCATTTTAAAATTTCAGGTTTTGTAAGGTTGAAGTGCAGACCAAAACCTTTGGTCATTCACATTCCTGAACCGCAAAATGGATTATCGCATGTGAAGCTGAACGAGTGAGTTTCAGCACTTCGGGAATTTGGGGTTCGGTATTTTGGGAGTCCTGACGACCAGGAGCCGGGACATAGTGGAGTGAAAATCCTGAAGTCGAGAAATGCGACAGGACTTTGGCGTAGAATTTTGGGATTTCTGCACTTCGGGTGTTGAGAACCATAGGGGGAAGCGATTTTTGGAATCGAGAGTTCAAACTTCTAGTTCATGAAATCTCGAAGAGTGGAAGGAGAAAACTCTCGAAGAGGTCATGGAAGAATAGCTTAGGGCTCCAATTGAGTTTCGGGGTTTCGGGAGTCAAGAGACAGAGTTGCATGTCAACGCAACTCCCAAAATCGCGAAGAGCGAAAAGTCGAAAGCAAGGTCCCAAGTACTAGTCGTAGGATACATGTGATGGAAGTTGAAAAAGGTGGTTGAGCTTTAGCGAAAGTCCCAAAAAACCATCGATCTCACCAAAAAGGGGAAATTTCGGAAACCGGGAAATCATAAGGGAGGAGGAACGAGTGTGGGTCGATCACTCAAGTCCCGAAAAGACAAAATAAGTGGAAACAAGAGGTGTGTGTTCAACGCATTGAAGGAGTCAACCCTCATTGATGTTTTGGGTTTTGGAGGTTGAAGAGACAAGGGGCTCGACAATAGGATTCGAGAAATTGCGAAATCCGAAATCCCGAAAGGGAAAAAGCCCTGATCACATTTGTTGGTCGGTTGTGGAGTTACTGTCGGTGTTTTATCACGTAGGCATAACTCAAAAGGACCTATGGAACACACCTATTTGTGTGTGTGTGAAGTATTCCTAGTGGGGAACCCAAAGAGTCAATCTGACTTAGGGGAAGATTTGGAATGATCCTAAGACTGGGAGGTTGCGTAGAACCTGCTGAGGCAGGGGGTGCTGCATCAAGAAGCAAAAAAAATCACATATGAGGATACAAACTTGTGCAGTTAGCTATCATGATATGAGGTTGTGCATTAGATTGGTACATGAGCCTAGCTGTAAAAAATCCATCGGGAGTAACAAGGACTATTGCAGATGTGAAGAAACTATTAATCAATGAATTTCAAAATCCTAGCTCAGAAGATGAGTACATGAATGAGATGATTGAAATTAGGAAAAACCCAGGTGAGTATTTGTGGGAGATTGATTAGAGGTTTAAATGCTTAAAAGGTAAGATGAAGTATGTAATAATTGACATAAAACATAGGCACTTATTTGTTAACTCACTGTTACCACATTTGAAATAGCCCTTAAGACAACAAAATTTCCAAACTCAGGAAGAGGCTCTGCAAGCAGCCTTAAAACTAGAAGAGAACCAATATCAAAAGACAGATTAAGCAATAGAGGAGATGAAGGAAGATTTGAAAAATCTTACATTTCAACTGAACCAGAATAAAGGAAAAGGGAAAAGAGAATTTGTTTGGTGTACCACATGCAGGACATAAGGTCACCATAAGAATGAATGTCCAACTTTCATGCAGTACATGACAACAAGAGTACCAAACCCTTTTCCAATAGGAGGACCATGGTGTGAGATATGTAAGACACATGGGAATGATCCATATCATTGCCCCATGATGTATAAGTACTAGACAGTACCCAAGAGTTCATAATGCAATTTTTGCAAGTCAATGGGCCATAATGATAAAGATTGTAGGATGATGCAGCTCATGAGGGAAATAACTTCAGATACCTATAGGGTGTAGGAAGAAATGATGACAGGGAAAGATGCACCTCAATTTAACTAGGTACCACCTCTATACAACACTATGCAGTAGTAGTATAACATTGTACAACCGAAATATAATAACACGTAGCCACAATATAACCCTGCACAGTATAATCAAGTACCTCAGTATAACACACAACGAGGAGATCAAGTTGGATACAGAGGTGGAGGAAAAGGTAGAGGAGGATTTTGAAGAGGCAGAGGTCCAATAGTGTGCCACAACTTCCAACATCCAAGACATTATGCAAGGGAATGTACACTCCCACCAACGACATGTATGTATTGTTGTGCAACAGGCCATGATACAGAGGAATGCCCAACACTTTGGGAAAGATTCAAGAAAAGAGGAACCAGAACAACCCAAATGTTCAATGGACCTCTACAAAAGCTATGGATGATCGAAGAAATATCAACATAGTCATGTGAGGAGGTGCTAAGACAGGACCTGATGCAGTGAGACATGATCCATCACAACACCAATGGGTGAAGAAAAATACTTAAACACAGAAGCAGTTTGATGCACAGAAAGAAAAGGAGGCATTCAAGTAGGTTAGACAAGAGTTCCTCAAACAATATGTTGCATATACATCAGTGGCGAAACACACTCGGAACATACCAATGTACAAAATTCCCTCATCAATGGACCACACCAGTGAAGCACAACCTTTAGTGCAAGTAAGTACCATAAAGACTTTTCTGCAATCCTATGTTAAGCTAATGAATGATCCATCATCTGTTAATTTTTTTCAAAATATGTTAGAAATATGTAACACAGAGGTAGAGGGGAAGTTAGAGCAGAAAACAATCAATCACCTCCATAAAATAAGGAGAACAAGCATAGAATTCAAATTGAATGCCAACAATGGAGATTTCAATATGGAGAATATTATACTAGACTTAGGCTCTGAGGTAAATGTTTTACCTAAGAAGACATGGCAGTGAATGTGAGAACCCACATTAGGCTATTCACCTGTCCATCTAAAATTAGCAAATCAACACAGATTTTTACCAATTGGAAGGCTTAAAGGTATGACAATAGATTTGGATGGAGTGCGCACTAAGGAATACTTTTAAGTAATACAGATTGCAGATGGCACAACACCATATCAAACATTGCTTGGACTGGATTGGTAATTTGACAACCATGCCATAATCAACTTTAATACAAGGAAAATGACATTCAAAATTAGGTGAATACAGATTCATTACACCATTATATCCTTCAGAAGGATGAAGGTTTCTAGAACCCACTTGCTTAGATCTAGAGGAAATCAACCAATTGTACAGAACCACGGTGCGAGAAGAAGATTATGTTAACCCAAATGCATATGGGGTAATCAGCTCGAGAAGCATCACATCATGTTCTTCTGACTCAGATACAAGTTTGGAGAATTGGAAACAGATATTACATGAAGTTTCCATGAGAAGGTGCACAAGAATAGACCGCACTGTAAGATGGGTTGGTACATAGATAAAATAACCTCCCATCTTTCATGGGGTAAGCGATTTAGAAGAATTCCTGACAAAGTATGAAGAAGAAGTATTGGAAAATAAGAGAGTCGTAGCCCTAGATATTGAACTCGAGGAAAAACCTACAAGATGGTGTGGTGCTCATAAAGAAACAATTTAGGATTGTTACCAATGCAAATGATTAATGTGTATTAGATTCAGCGCAGAAAAAGGAAGCAATAAAATGCATAGGTATGATGGGAAAGGGACACCAACAGAACACTTGGAGAAGTGAAGGAAACAATGGAGGATGACACCACCAGAAGAATTTCCTCATCATTTCATCCACACATTGGAAGGAATTCCATAAAACTGGTACGTAGACCAAGAGATGCGCAAAGATACTACTGAATGGAAAACATTACAAAAAAAAATTGTAGTAACCATCTAATTTGAACATGAGAACCCCAACATTGATTCATCCCTGAAGTAGATTAAAGGTGTAATATTTATTGATGAACCGGAGGTTGAACTCATGACATAGTACGGACAACAGAACATACATATAGTCAAAGAACTATTGTCATGCTATCATGTTAAAGAGGACACACCAGATGAAGATGACTCGTGCAACATTCAAATTACAGAAGTTGAAGGAGAAAGAGAGGTGGAAGATTCATATTTGGAGTCATAAGTATTTTTTGCACCTATCAAGATGAAGTTTCATCTCTCCTAGTTGTTTCTAGGAGAGATTAATATACCTCTTTAACTTGAGGAAAGAACTATCACACAAATACCTTACAGATTGAACCCGGTGTATAAGTAGAAAGTGAAGGCTGAAATTGATAGAATGTTAGAAGTTGGTATCATAGAACCAATAGAGGAATCTGAATGGATAAGTCCTATGGTAGTGCAAGAAAAGAAACAAGGAGGGATAAGGATTTGTGTAGTTTTGAGAAAATTGAATGATGCTTTCTTGAATGACCCTCTCCCCACCCCTTTCACAGACGAGGTATTAGAGAATGTGGGAGGCCAGGAAGCATACTCATTTACATATGGATTCTCAAGTTACCATCATATCAAGATAGGTCTAGAGGACATGTATAATACTATTGTTGCTACAGAATGGGGATCCTACCAATACACAGTCATGCTATTTGGGATAAAGAATGCACCAACCATATTTTCAAGAGTAGTCATAGTTGCCTTTAAGGAATTCATACATTAGTTCTTGGAATTATATCTGGATGACTTGACTGTATATAGTCTATTAAAATATCATGTGGAAGTATTAAGGATAATGTTGGAAAGATGCAGGCAATGTCATATATCACTGAATATCAAGAAGTGTATTTTTGCGACACTTTTTGGAATAATATTGGGATATATAGTCTGTAAACAAGGGTTACTAGTGGATCTTTCTAAGATTGCAGTCTTTGTCAATTTACCACCACCAAAATCAGTGCACTGTTGGCACAGGGGCATACCCATGGTTCAATTCTTCAACAACGCACCAACAAAACCCTAACTACTGGCCCTTTCAGTGACACCTACGAAGTAGATGACGTCTCACTCAAGGTAGAGGCACGGGTGGTTGCAGGACTCAATTGTCTACAACCTAGATGGGACACAGATATATCATTACAACACTTAACATAGCACTTAGCAGTTAATATTCATCAATATTTAACCCTTATTCACATCACAGGTCGAAACCCTAGTTACAGAGCAGTGCAATATTCAACAAGATCTAATACATCTAAGAACTTAGCATATAGAAATATATTAGATCTAGCATTCATTCACATTACTGAGAACTAAGGTACTATATCAGATGCATCTAGCATATATCACTTCACTAAGAATAAATCACTTCAATAACATAACAACTAAAATGCACAAAGCAACCTCAACACATGATATACGTGGTTCACCCCAGTGTGGGGCTATGTCCACCAACTCTTCTCTTATTATTGTCTTCTTTCAATCTTATACAAGCATAGAGCCATACGAATCCACTATTCATAGGACAAGATATCAACGCGCACCTCACTGGATCCTCCTTCTCCGAGCTAGGTTCAACCACAAAGCCTTCTTACAATATGCACACAAGATTCTTACAATCACTTGCACTTATCTCTGCAAGTTCTTAACACACAGTATGCACGAACCATCCACAACTACTCACACTTATCTCACTAGTCACATTACACATCTAGGTCTCTCGTCTACTTAAATCGCATAATTTTCTATTTATACATTACAAAAGGGCCTAAGCATGGGTAAATCCATAGGCTGACATCCCATACCCGTTACATAAACCCTAACCCCAAAAATGACCTAAGAAGGGGCCGAGATCCTGTGATATCCACTTCTCTTTGTGCTCGACCTTCGACCAACCTGTCGAAGTCCAAAAATTGGTCAAACATGACCAAGGTTATCCAAAAATTGGTCAAGGGCCAACAAGCCCTCAACACTCCCCTGTGACTCGTCCCGATTCACTTTGATCTGGGTAAATCTACCTCAAATTCCTTGATCTTGGCTCGAGCTGCTTTAACCTATTGCTTCACCATAGACTCTTTATTGGTGAACTCTTGAATGATCTTCTTCGTTATAGGTCCTAATTCCAAGTGTTGTTCCACTGTGGTGACCACTTGTTCTAGTTCTTCACCTCATCCTTTAATATCCTCAAAAAGTATGCAAGTTGCATCCTGCACTGGCTGGAGTCACGGAGTCACTTCCATGACGTTACTCTCTATGGAGTGGACTTGTTGTTGGACTGTATGTTGTTCCTAGGATTGTTTCATCCTCTCGACTGCTGGTAGTGGCTTCAATTGTGCTTACACCATTGTTGCTTGTTGCTTGGCCTCTTGAATCTGTGACTCTGGTATCCTTATTTTAGGGTCCTTTGCAAGGTTCTCATAAGTCTGCGCACTTCTACTGGTGAGTTGTTTACATTCTAAGACCAATGCCTTGATTCTCTAGATTGTGCTCTGGGTAGTTTCTTCTCTCTGGTCTCACACTTCCTGCAAAGTTCTTGGAACTGCTTGTAACTATAGTTCTGTTGTCCTCTATTGGAGCTGTTGAATGGATTCAACAAGCTTCCCTACCTGGATTTCCACTGGGTATTCTTCCATATATTCCAAGCTTGTCACAGAGAGAAGTTCTCTAGTGACTTCTTCTTTAATTCCAATCTTCTTTGCGAGAAATTGTTCCTTCTCCTTTTGGATCTGTGCTCTATCCTCTGCAAACTTGGCTTGGATGTCATATTTTTCCTGTTGCACAACCCAACGTTGTTCTCTAGCTTCCTCTTTTTCTTTCTTTAAGGCCTCTGTGGCATGCTCTTTTTCTTCCTGAACATGATGAAGGTGAGCTTTAGTCACGTCTTCTATTCAGCGTAGCTGGGAAGGTTCATCTCCCAACTCTATTCCTTTTGATTATGGGGGCACAGTAGATACTGCACGGTTGGAGTAGAGGGATTATTCTACCCCTTTCATCTCTTCTTCAATTATTTCATACATGGTATCTTGTTTGGCTTCATTTCGTTGTAATATATATTCAGAGGTATCTGAGACAATGACGATGATGAAATATATTTCATCCATCATTAGCACAGTCTTCATCTATGGTTTACTAGCTTTGGACTTCTTCCATGATGTAGGTTTCATGGGGGAAACCTTTCTTTTCTTGGAGGTCTCAACTTTGTCAATAGGATCCCTAGGTGGTGTTACTTTACCTTGTTTATGCTTGCCTTCTTCTCCTTTTCCCTCTTCTTCGTCATCACCTCCCCCTCTAGGTGAGTCTGAAGAAGTCTCTTTTGATGCGTTGTTCAGGTCATGTACCTCTTCCTTTTTCTTCCTTCCGCTACTTTTGGGTGCATCATACTCTTCGCAAGTAACCACCGGACTTCCAATGAGGTCGGGGTCGGACAGTTCTTCTTGGTCGACTGGTATAAGGAAATTTGTAGGCCATTCCTTAGTGATTTCTTCCATGTCCTCCTTTGTGAGTTTATAGTAACTCTGTAGCTAGGGTGTGATCTGCAACTTTCCTTGGATAAAATTCTTGTGGGTCTAGTCCTTGCATGCTTAATCCGGTGATCCAATGGATCAACACTAGATATATGGTGATATGTTTTTCCAACCACAGGTAACCGCCATGGAAGCAAGACAAACGGAGTTTAACTTATGCGTTAACCTCTTGATGCCTTCCAAAGTGTGGTATATTCATCACGTTCAGGATAGTGGACCTCGTGATGTCCATAGTCCACAGCTGGGGGATGATCTTCGACTTCTTCCCCTTGGTCCTGGTTAAGTACTTGTGTGGGGCAAGAATTCCATGGTTCTTGTGATCTCCCAAGTTGAATTCACTGATCTTCAATGTCATGATTTGTCCTAACTGTGGTCCTACTACGTGTATCCTCTTCGGGAGGTATGCAGTAATCAAGGTGTATTTGAAGTCCCTCGGGACACTGTCATGGTTCACCGTACTAGCCAGAGGCAGGATATAATCAGAAAGGATATATGGGATGAGCTTTGTGTTCACCAAGTCATCACGATGATTGGTTCATTTCTCTGTCACATCTCAGGATGGTCCATATCCACGAGCGGTCGACGAGCATGCTTGCACTCCTCTCATCGACGAGGCTTGGAATCCTGTAGACATGAACTTCTTAATCATGAGTTCTATGAGGATATCTTTGATAGATTTCTCTACTTCTCTGAAGTCACTCGACATGCATGCTCGAGATCAAGTATCTCAAGTCGGTGATCAAATACTCAATGTAACAGAATGGGTGGCGAGGTCTCAAATAGGTACAATGCGAAAGAAACTCGTTCTCTATGGGCCCGAGTAATCACAATTGGAAAAAGTATTCTCGGTTCAATGCTCGATGGGATAAATAGACATCGTTGTAATGGACTCCTCCAATAGGCAGGAATGCCTCAATCAATGCAATTCCATCCATTATGGCACAGTCCCAGTGGTCTAATGTCGATCCTTCTGGCCATAAATGGAGTTTGATCTCTTCTGGAGCGTCGAGCTAACAGTCGGGACGCCTCCAATGGTCATATTTCTTCGTCATGGCAAAGTGCCAATCTTTGTTGTTTTGATATCCCGACGGAGTTCCATTTCTGCAAACCTTCCTTCTATGAAGTTCTCCCTGGAACTTCCTATAACATTTCTAACTTTACCTTCTTCTTGTTGATCTTTCTGGATTTATTTCCTGTAATCTGAGTCACTGGTTTCCTCTTTCCATTATTGTTCTTATCTCCTCTTGGAATAGTAGCTTCGCACTGTGGAGGGTCTTTCATAGTGTTTGAGGGTAATACTTCTTCTATTTCTAGGGTAGATGCTCTACTCTCTTGTACAGATAGGTGTTTCCAATGTTCCTGTGTTCTTTCAACTTCGATGTCAAGATATCTGGTCCTCAGTAGCTTCGACTGGTCCTCTTGTTCTTCTAGTAAGTGTGTTATTCTCCTAGACATGAAATCTCTTAGTTCTTGCTTTTTCTGTTCTATATCCTCCTCTTCTTGTTTCCTTTGTATCTGATCTTTCTCAATCCAGGTTTTTCCTAGAAAAATAGCAAATGGGGCATTGTCCTCAACAAATTTAACGATCTCAAATTATTCTTCTATCGAAGTTCCATGAACACTCATAACTGCCTGGGTAAGTCTTCCACATAGAGTTATCATATTTCCTCTAAATAATCCTACTCCTCCCAATGAAGGAACCATAGTAGGATTTCCCAAAATTTCCCAAGTTCTTTCTATCATGATATTCACCTGTGTTTCCTCATCCAGAACACAGTCTATGTCAAAGTCTCCTATTCTTGTTTCGATGAATTCCTTCTCATTTAATATCTTTGATAAGTTGATATCTCTGTGATCGTTCAGGGTTTCTTTCATTTGTAATAATATAGTCTCTGATTCTTTCTAGGGTTCTATCATATCCTTAGTCTCTTGTCCTGTCTCATGGTTTTCTTGTCTCATATTCATGTTTTCAACTTTAGCAATCATTCTAGAGAAATCCAAAACTTCATGGTCCATAGCTTTGTAGCAAAGACAACTAGGACCTCTACTAGGGCATTCCTTAGCAAGATGTCCCAGTCTTCTGCAACTATAGCAAAGAGTTAATCCTCTCTTTCTTTTAAATTACCCCCAACCTTTCTTGTACTTCGCACTAGGATCACAGTAACTAACCTGCAAAAAATTATTTCTAAGACCCTGCATCCATTTGTTAGTCCAAACATTCTTTCTATGCATAGGAATCACATATCTTTCACTATTCTTATCAGATCTATTGATATCCAATATTCTTTCTTCTAGTTGTGCCCTAGTTTTGAGACTAGGACAAAATCTATTAGACATACCTAGATCCATTCTTTTGAAATAAAAAATTTCACTTATCTTACCTTTCTCAGAGCACAAAGCTTTAATATCTTACCTCTTTTCTTCAGATCTAATTCCTTTCTTAGCACATACCTTCATAGTCAAGCAGATTACTGCACATTGAAGTAAAAGATATACGCAGAGAGATTTATTTTCTTCAGTTCCTATCAATCACAGTTTCAGGTCCTGACAACGAAACCATTTGTTGGCATAGGGGCAGACCTAGGGTTCAAGACTTCAATAATGCACCAACAAAACCCTAACTATCGGCCCTTTCTGCAACACCTGCGAAGAAGATGAAGTCTCACCCGAGGTAGAGGCAGGGGTGGTTGCAGGACTCAAGTGTCTACAACCTAGATGGGACACAAATCTATGATTACAACACTTAATAGATCACTTAGTAGATAATATTCATCATTATTTAACCCTTATTCACATCGTAGGTCAAAACCCAAGTTATAGAGCATCAAAGTATTCAACAAGATCTAATACATCTAAGCACTTAACATATAGAAATAGATCAGATGTAGCATTCATTCACATTACAAAGAACTAAGCTACTATATCAGATGCATCTAGCATATATCATTGCACTAAGAATAAATCACATCAATAACATAACAACTAAAATGCACAAAGCAACCACAACATAGGATATATGTGGTTCACCCCAGTGTGGGGCTACATCCACCAACTCTTCTCTTCTTTATTGTCTTCTTTCAATCTTCTACAAGCACAGAGCCACAAGAACCCACTCCACATAGGATAAGAGATCTGTGTGCACCTCACCAGATCCTCCTTCCCCGAGCTAGGTTCAAGCACAAAGCCTTATTACAATCTACACACAGGATTCTTACAATCACTTGCACTTAGCTTTGCAAGTTCTTAACACATAGTATGCATGAAGAATCCACAACTGTTTGCACTTAGCTCATCGGTCACATTACACATCTATGTCTCTCGTCTACTTACATTGCCTATTTTTCTATTTATACACTACAAAAGTGCCTAGACATGGGTAAACCCATGGTCCAACATTCCATACCCATTACATAAACCCTAACCCCAAAACTTCCCTAAGAAGGGGCCAAGATCCCATGATCTCTGCTACGCTTTATGTTTTCCTTCGACCATCCTGTCGAAGTCCCAAAATTGGTCAAACGTGACCAAGCTTCTCCAAAACTTGGTCAAGGGAAAACATACAACATTTGAGAGAAACACTAGGGTATTACAGAAACATATAGGCTATTACAGAAAATTTATATAAGGGTATGCGTAGATTACTATGCCAATGGAAAAAATTCCAAAGAAGGATATCAGATTTCAATGGAATGAGGACTGTCAACAAGGGTTCGACACCTTAAAAGAAAAAATGGTCACAACACATATCCTAGTATTCCCTGATTGGGAAAAAGAATTTCATGTGCATGTAGATGCATCAGCCATAGCACTTGGAGAAATTTTGGCGCAGCCAGAAGAAGGGGATTTAGATCACCCTATAGCCTTTTCAAGAAGAAAATTGTCATAATCATAGAAAAATTACAACACCACGGAAGGAGAAGGCCTAGACGTGGTATATGCACTGCAGAAGTTTAGGCACTATTTACTAGGGAAACACTTTAAAATGTTCACAAATTAGTCTCTCTTAAAATACTTAGTCAACAAACCGGTGTTGGGGGGAAGGATCTATAAATGGTTGTTGTTATTCCAAGAATTTGATTTCGAGGTGATAGTCAAACCAAGGAAGATGAATGTAGGATCTGACCACCTATCAAGGGTCACTAATGAAGAGGAACCTACCAAATTAGAAGACAACTTCCCTGATCCATAGTTGCTTTCAATACAAGTCGTTGATGAATACTTTGTTGATATTGTTGAGTACTTAAGTACAGGGATTGTTCCACAAGAGTTTAGCATTGCACAGAAGAAAAATATGGTAGTAAGAGATGCAGACTATCAATTGATTGCAGGGCACTTATATAAAATGGGCGCAGACAGAATTTTGATAAGGTGTGTACTAGAGCATGAAAGGCCTAGAATTTTGGAAGAAGCCCATGAGGGAATAGTTGGAGGAAATTATGAAAGAAAAGATACCACATAGAAGGTATTGCATGCAGGATTATGGTGGCCAACAATTCATATAGATTCAAAGGAATATTTATAGACATGTGATGTATGTCAGAGGGTGGGAAAACCCAACAAAAGGGATGAGATGTCGCTAATACCACAAGTAACTTTGCAGGTATTTGAAAAATGGGAAATCGAATATTTCGGAACAATCAATCCACCAACAAGAAGGTTAGAAGTTAGATATATCATTATTGTGACATAATAATTAACAAGATGGGCAGAAGCAACACTAGTCAAAAACTGTAGCGCATAGACAACAACACACTTCTTGTTTGAGCAAGTGATCACCATATTTGGATGTCCAAGAATTTTTATGAGTGACCAAGGTACTTACTTTATCAATAGTACTATCAGGGCTATGACTAAGAAGTTTTAAGTCTATCACTAGAAGAGTACACCATACCATCACCAAGCCAATGGAATAGTAGAAGCTTTCAATAAGATCTTAGAGAATCCACTGACTAAGATCTGCAATGTCAGGAGGGATGATTGGGACTTGAAAATTCTAGTAGTACTATGGGAATATAGGAAGACCTATAAGAAGTTGATAGGATAGAAACCATTCAGGTTGATGTATGGGAAAGAAGCAGTAGTACCATTAGAATTTCTAGTACACCCAATCTACACATAGCAATAATTACCAACATGATAGAAAGATGTGCAGTCAAGGAGAGTTTGAATCGACTAATGGAGATGGAAAAAGATAGGATTCTGGCAGGATTTCACCACGAAATACAAAAATCAAGAGATAAGTCCTGGCATGGCAGACATATAAAGCGGAATATTTTCAGGGAAGGAGACCTAGCTTTACTCTATGACAATAATTTTTTTCAACATCCTAGTAAATTCAAAATGCATTGGCTAGGTCCATATGAAGTAAAGATTATCACAGATGGAGGATATGTACAACTAAAGGATCTGGCAGGAACATAACTAAAAGGAATGATCAATGGGAGTCAACTGAAACTGTATAGGGACAATCGAACTCCTAAGACTTAAAAGTTATAGCACAGTAAGAAACCATGTACATAGTGTACCATAATATAAAGTAGGATAGAAAAAGGATAAAAATAAATAAAACGAAGAAAAAGAAGAAAAAAGAAATACAAAATTAGAAAAGAAAAAAAATAAAAAAAACACCAGAAAAAGTTGCGCGCAGTAATTACCGTGACAAACATCAGAGGACAAGGCATAGTAAAAATTTTACTTGGCACAAATGCATGCAAAAAGTGAAAAATGAACATGACCAGATCTATAAAAGGCACAAAGTACAAAGAATACATTCGCTAGATAAAGAATACATTCGCTAGATATTAGTTTACGAAAAAGTAAGCAAGGTTGTGAAATTTAGAGAGGATGAGTCCACCCAAGTTTGGCACAGCAGGACAGTTCATTCGGATTACTTGGTAGGCCCAAAGGCCGAGGGAAATAATGCAACAACATGAGCATGTGGTCGAGTTGGAGGATGTTACCACATTGGACCCAGAATCCATTATCCCGACACAGGTCAAGGAAGAGATTCCCACAACACAAAAATAAGAAATAGGGCAGAGCTCCAGGGCTCAGAATGAAATTGCAAACCCTAACCCCAAGACACCTGCAAAACCTGATGAAACGATGGGACCACGACAGTCCCAGGTACACGAAGAGGTGGTGGTGGAGTACATCACTGACCGACTAGAGTATGGTAGGGAGGAAGAAGACACAGATGCAACAGAGGCATGCACATCTATTGTAGTCCAGAACATAAAAACACCATACTCCATGGAGATTACCCTCCATTTTCTCCAATACAAAGTCATCATTGTAGGAGACATGCTAGGAAAGGTACCTAAGTTGAGGTATGCTGACAATGACATGCGAGATGAAGAAAAGTTTTCAAAGTTGGTCAAGGAGAAATACTTGATAAATATAAGGGAAATTGGACCTCTAGGTCAACTCGTGTTGGATCCTGCACAGTGGATCATGGGGATCTACATATCAAGAATCATGAATCTATTGGACATACCACACTTCGGGTTTGGTAAGAATGTCGGACTTTGCATTAAATAGCTAGTCGCCCATGTCCACAGAGGCATCCTATGGATGGATAGACCGGTGCATATAGACGTGGCATTGATTTCCAAGATCACAGGACTACCCACATTCGACATGCAACCCGAAGAGTATTTAGATAATAAATCACATGAAAAATAACTGGCAGAATAAGTTAAAGCATATTTTGGGACTACCCAGGGAAATAGAGGGATTTTCATTAAGGACATTAATGACAACGCAACAAGGTTCATGAGAAAAATGATGGCATGTAAACTACTTAGGAAATGTCACGGAGAGAAATTATCAACAAGCATTATTATCGTAGTCATGTAGTGCATGAAGGGAGTCATGTTCAGTTGGGCACCGTACTTGCTGAACCAGTTTCTAATAGACTATTGTGGCGCGCAAGATATTGGAACTAGGTACCATTATTCGTAGTTAATAATACTAATAGCACTGGAAGGGTGGAAGGAGCCCAAATTATCATCATTCTTAGACAGAATGGGAAAGTTTTATGTGTCTAGGTATGAGTCCCTCTGGAAGGTAAAGGATAGTAAGATGTAGTAGGAAAATAACACCGTGTTTTCCATGCTGCTAGAGGAAATATGAAAATGTGCAACAAATGTGTTCCACATACCAATGGAGGTAGAACAGGAAACAAATGAGATAGCCAAATTCAAGGCATCTAGGCATCATGTATGGATCCAAGCCATGATGGATCCTAAGAAGGAGTGGCTTGAGATGCAGTATTGCGTCATGAAAAAAGACGTGGACTGGATCATTAAATATTGGCCAGTGCAGTGGAAGTTACCAATATCAAAACCAGCCATGAGGACAGGCACGACATAGTCCTCCAAGCCCAAGGATATGATTGAAGTAGGATCATCAACCTAAACAAGTAGCCCTACTGACAATACTAGAACAACCACAGTGTCAACCCAACCAAGTGGGAGAAGCATAGTACCGAAACAACCTAGGAGAACACCCAGTGCAGTAAGAACAGGAAGTTGGCCACAGACTGGGAAGAAATATGCTACATAGGCTGTAGAAGAAGGATCCTAATCTACAATAAGTGGGGCGCAACCCTCACAAACAACAAGGAATCCTACGTAAGGAAAATATGTGTGTAAGAAAATAAAGTACAAGACGAAGGACCCAGACATCGCCCTAACATGGTATGATGCAGCGTGCATTGCAAACAAGGTCCAAGACATGAGTGAAGAAGTGGTCATAATTGTAGAGGAACAGAGGGAATAAATTATGGCCAAGCTCCTAGAGGTTCATGAAAACATATAGAAACTATGAAGTTGGGAAGAATCACAAGCCACTGCACATACACAGGAGAAGACATAACGGTCGTCGACGCAAAAAGAAGGAGAATAAACCATGTAGTTTGTTCTCTAGGGTAGGGAGACATTCATGATAACACGTCAAATGATTAGTTTCGATCAGAAGATGATGCAAAAACCCCTAGAAGAGGTGGAACAAATCGATGTGATCATGGAACACATACCTACAAAGGCCTTATATGGATACAAGCCAGTGTCATCCAAGAAGTGAAGTCTAGGGTCCACGCAGATGACATGAATTGAGAGGTGGTAAGAGGGGTTGCAGAGATGCTACAAATAACATGCGACCAGTTGACCACGAAGAAGGAAGATGATAAAGAACATGCAGATAGGTTTGAGCAGGGATTGACAGCAACATACAACCACATCCCAAACAACATGCAAGTAGCAGAGAGAAGTTCAGAGGACAAGATCAACCTCAGTGCACAAACCATCGATTAGTACAGACAGGAGATCAAGGAACTAAAGGAAAGGCTCAATCCCACAACTCCTCCTGAGGTTCGAGAGAAAAGGAAAGAATAAGCTACACTCCAAATGGTGGAAATGGAGAAACAAGTAAGTGCATCAGAAGAATTGTTCAATGAAGCTACGCAGCTCTGGACAACGATGGAAGAGGAAGATCAGGTCCAAAAGTGGGACTAGGAAGAAGAAAGAGACAACCCATCCATACAAGACCTCAAATAGAGGTATAAAGCAATGAGCATCACAAAGCACTTGAAGGGTACTCAAGATATGAAGAATTTGCACTTAGAGTTGAAAGCAGCGTAGATGTAGAAGTAGGAAAGACTAGCACAAGTGGAACCCCTTCAAGAGAAAGCAACACAGATGATTGCATAATTAGAGGAGGAAAATAAAAACATGGCACACGCATAGACAAAGGACACAACAATGATATAGGAGGATATCACAGCACAAACAGTGGAGTCACTCACAAGAAACGTTGTGCAAGTCAAGGCAAGATGAAGGGAACTCACAGACAAGTTTGACAGCCTGGAAGAGGCTGTTCAAGGAGCGTGCATTGCCTAGGTGGGTCGAGATGAGCCACATGTCAGTGTTGGGGGCATGTTGGGAACATGCCTATTTTTAGGTAAGGTCTAATTTTGGAAGGTAAAACCCAATTTTGGAGAAGAACGTCTGGAAGGAAAAGAAACACGTGCGATGGAAATCCGCATGCAAAAGAGCAAAGAATGCAAGGTGCACAGGAAGGAAAACATAACCATGTTATGGTTAGGGTTTTGGTAAGAGATTGTAATGGCTGATAATCTTGGAAATTATTGTAAATAAGAACCTATGAGTTCTAGGTCAAGGTTCGTTGTCATTTTTTGTTCGAAAGGGTTTTTGTTGGGATCGACTAGAATACTGATTCAGTTCGACTTTTGTAGTTTTGATATGATTTTGTCAATTGTTGAGATGTATAAAGGGAAAAATAGTTAGATCTTGAGGGTTATATCAAAGGATGAGGATCCTGGTGTGATCTAGTCCACCTCACAGAGGTTGTTGAACCTTTTTCATGATTGTATGATTAGAGATATAATGTGTGCAAAGCCATATTTTGTAGCAAATCTAATAAAAGATCCTAAGAAGACATATCTTTGTGGATGTAGCCCAGGAAGGGTTGAACCACGATAAACCTGTGTTATGTGTGTTTTCTATTGCATATTTACCTTCTGTTAGTAGTTAGATTGTGAATGGATGAATGAATGATTCAGTTAGATCTACTAGAATGCATGCATATGATTAACAAGTGAATGAATCATGGGAATAATAGAGAGAATAATCATATCAAGGCACAAAGAAGATCAATTATAATCCTAGATACCCACTCTTTCCTAGACTACAAGCACTTGAGCATTGCAGTCACCCATAAAACTATCTCAAGTGAGACTGCGCAGTACATTATGTGTGTTGTGTTGCCTTCTAGTTTACCAGGACGATCGATAGTTTTAGAGGGTTTTGTTGGAACCTTGTTAAGATATGAACCTGGGTCAGCCCAAGAAGTAGATTGAAAGATTGATAACAAACACTGACAATGACAATGATCATTTTGATGATGACAAAGATGACAATGATCACGATGATGATAGTGACAATGCAAGAAGAAAATGATGTTGGCATTGACGATCTTGATGATGACAATGACAATGATGATGACGGTGACAATGAAAATGACTATGACATTAATGATGATGATGACAATATTGATCACGATGACGATGACAATGGAATATGACGATGAACATAGAAATTTTGACGATCATGATGATGATGACAATGACAATGATCATGATCATGATGAAAATAGCAATGATGATGGAAATGATGATCACGATGATCACGATGATGATAATGAAAATGGACGAAAATGATTATGTAATTGACGATCTTGATGATAAAAATGATGATGACAATATCAATCATGATAATGCTGACAATGCCACATCAAATATTTACATTCAATAATATCTACAAACAGTATCATTAAGTGAATAATAGGAATAACTTAATGATATCCTCTTGGTTTCGAGAATAATTTATTCTATACTCAACATGGCCAAACACGTGAAGGTGGAAGCTCATCCCCGCCCCCCCGCACATCACTCTCAATTCCCCAACCCAATAATGCATATTAATTTAAACAAAAATTGCACATCTAATAATTTATAATATATAAATATATTTTGTCCTAAAAATATTTGCATTCACTTCTTTAATTTGTGTTTCATAGTTTTCATAAAAGTATTTAATAAATCATCAGATGTACATAAGTCTTCATCCCCTTTAGTCGTTGGACCCTTTTCTAGTCATTCTCCATGACTATGCATCATCTCCACCATTGTAATACTTCTAGTAGTACGATGTACCAGTGGGCATTATTGAACTACAGGGGAATTTACTACAAAAACAGAAAGCGTTAGAAGGACACGGTTATAATTTATTATTATTCATATGTGAAATTTTTCATTAATACAAATATCATGAATATTTTGTTTACCTGGAGGAGTAGTCGACATGACCATTGGCACTGATAGATGTTGCAGGTTTAATTTTGATGATGATGATGATGACCTTGATGATGATGACAATGATTATGACAACGGAAGATGATTATGATGGAAATTATGATGATGATGATGATGAATATGAAAATGATATGATGATTCTAACAATGAGGATGAAAAATATTATGACAATGGAAGATGATGATGATGACAATGACGATGATGATGGAAATGACTATGATGCAGATGAAAAATGATCATCATGATGATGAAAACCATGAATATGATGACGATGACAATGACGATAAATGTTGATTATTGTGATGACAATGGAAACAACGACAATTATTATGGTGACGAAAATGATGATGATATCATTGATCTTGTTCTTCATCCAAATATACATATGTATCATCAAGTTCATAATCAATGTTGAAATGATTGACAAAATCAACTTCATCATCATGGTCATTTTCGATCATAATATCATCATCAATATCATCATCAATAACATAATTATCATCTACATATGGCTGAACTTCTTCTACTTCTTAGTTCGATATTACATCTACCTCATGCTCCTATGAAAATTCTTCTTCTTCAATATCATCTTCTTTTGGTATGGTATAATTTACAGGGCTTCCTCTTGGATCATATCTAACAATGTATTACCAACCTACTTTACCTGGAACATATGAATAAAATACCTACTCACATTTTCTTGGAAGAACATTAGTTTATGTACCGAGCTCAAATGTCCTTGTGTTAACCATGGTAAATCCACCGGCATGCTCAATAATAGTTATTTTGGTATCAAGTTCATTCATCTGTAGCATGTACCATTTGGCATCAAACATAACTAACTTGAAGGAATTAAAATCACACTCAATTATATCATTCAAATACATGTAGTATCTATTTTCAGATATTGTTGGATGCTTGTCACTTCTAGAGGAAACATTAGTGACCTGAAAGACTGCATTTATCCCACTATCAAATATGTTATTCTTGTCATCCAACTTTTTGATATGAATTCATGTCCATTGGACCACATAGCATTGTATTGTTTCAACTACAATATGCTCGACACATAAAAAATGCATTGTCAATGAATAAACATATTTAGACTTAGTAAAACTTTATTAAAAAGCACACCATGACCTAGATTAATATAATGGAATATAAATTAAACATGATGTGGGTGAATTATCTTTATTCTTTCTTGTTTATCTTTTGAACCATATGATAAATTAATTTCCCCCTCTAAGAAATATTGGTATCTTGATTATGATGAGATTCTTTAAGCAATGTAGCCACCCCTTCCCGTGATAGCCTACCATTGAATTGTATATTACATCAATCTATCCTTAACTTCATCTAATCAAGATTGTTTGTGATGAATAAATGTAGTGCATCCCACTCTCTACCAACTGTATGAAAAAAGAATAAAAAATACTAACAATAATAAAGATTAATAATTGATGGAAGAATACTATATATATATATATATATATATATATATATATATATATATATATATATATAATTAATAATGAAAAGTATTATAGATCTCAGCTACCATATAATAATTACCTTTCACTTTCCTCATTCTACCCTTCCCAACCAAGACCTCCCCTTCAAATTTTTTGATGGAGTCAACATCCCAAATGTGAGGCACCTTCATTCCTACTATTAATTTAGGAAGATACTGACTAATATACACCAAGGATTGATATACCATATATCCCTTCACCATAGAACCCTAAGGACATGCTCTTTTTCTAACAAAATCCTTCAACGACTTCAAGTGCCTCTCCACCATCCACATTGACCTTGTGTGTATAGGTCCACCCATTTCAATCTCCTCAACTTGATGTATGAGGTAGTGTTCTTGAGAATTGAAAAATGTCGGAGGTAGATACTTCTACATTTCACACATTAGTTGAGGAATTTGTCTCCTTCAATATTTTATATCTTCTTTATGGATTTATTTAGATGAAAACCACCTACACATGATTATACAAGAAAATAATACATTTCAACAACAAAGTATATACATTAATTCAAGTAAAACAACACATGACGACAAGTTCTGCAACAAACATTTTTCTTACCTCATGCATTTGCCAAGATAATCTATAACTTGTTTTATATTGTTGTCAAAGCTGTCAGGGAGAGATTGAGGTAGAACATAATTTAATTACAAAAAAGGAATCATTATTTTTTGGGAAAGAAAACAAAATTAAAATTCTAAAAATAAGTATTACCAAAATAGAAATCTACCAAAATAATTAACTTAATGAAGGTATTCCATTCATAAGTTCTTACCCCACGAAAGTCACCTTTCTTTGTTAAGATATTCTTTATGTTTGAAGAGAATCCTATGGGAAATTTAATTTTCTGAATCACCTCTTTTACAACAATTCTTTCCTACTCTGTAAATAACCATGGAACATGATTTCAGTCTATGACATTTCTATTTGAATCAATCAAATCGTGCATTGCATGATTGTCTTCCTGAATGTCACTACAAAATTTGACAATTTTTTCTTTGTCATTCCTTCCATCTAAGATTCTCCACAATGTTTCAGTTACATTCTTCTCAATATGCATTCTATCAAACAAATGAGCTATTTTTAGGTTCTCATAGTAGGAAAACCTATTGAATTGTATGAGGTAATTTTTCATTCCTCATGGAATCTTCCCATCAAGACTTGCTGACCTTTATGAAACATAAATGAATTAATTATACAACAATAATTGTCAGATATAGTGAACATAATTCAATACAAATAAAAATTGTAAAACATTTTGTGTGATACATAGTCAAATTTATTACCTTTATGATTTCTATTATATGCCAACTTCCATAGATGTGGTGTCATTATTCGTGGTTTTATTGTAGTCTCTTCTTTCCCATTGAAAACATATTTTTCAGTAGTTCGATACTGGTGGTTCTTAGGGAGGAAATTCCTATACTCATCAAACACTTCTTTTCCTAAAATTATTGAACAACAAGATTTCATCCTAGGACCACAAACTGGACATGCAAATTTACCCTTCATTTGAATACCTGCAAGATATGGATTAATAATGTGACATGTAATATTAGTTATATAACAAAGAATTAATATTAGAAACATGCATAATATTTTCATAAAATCATATACTATTAAAGTGTAGTAGTGTGATGTTACATACCACAAAAATGTGTTAGCCCTGGGGTATCATGAATTGTCCATGTGAGTATTCCATGGAATTGAAATTTATTTTTCCCTATTGGTCTAGAGATGTCATACATAGTGATTCCAACCCATACATTTAGTAGCTCATTGACCAGAGACTCAATATATACATTCATATATTTCACTTGGTACTTGCCTAATTAGTTTAAACTATACATAATTAATACCTTTTTATGTGTAATAAATAATGCATTAATAATTAATAAGATTACAAATGAAATGACTCTATGTTCAAACAAATATTGTAAACAAATACCTGGAACAATCATTGCCAACATCGTGTGCTCTCTCTTTATTGACATCCAAGGAGGAAGGTTATTGTTTATAAAAAAAATATGCCACATTGAGTAAATAGACCCGAGCTCACCAAATGGATTGACATCATCAACTTCCAATGAAACCCTAACATTACGAGGTCATTCTTTAAAAATCAACCATCTTTCTTCGATGTAGCTAAATGAAGAAGCATATGTCAAGATTCAAAGAAAACTATCTTCACTTTTGTGCCATGCATGGTAAACCATAAATTCTGCTATGCTTTGACACCTGAAAATTCGTTGCAAACATGGAATTATTGAAATATGACAAAGAACCTTGTGAGGCACCTTTTTTGTTACTTGATCGGTTCAATATCTATTGATTTGAAATTACGGGATTTTTTTTTCCGGTGTATATTTTCCATAACATATAATATTATCGTTAGGATATGAATCTATAGCCTAATACTCCATTCCAATATATTTCATAATGACAGACAACTCTCAGTATGTGTAAGGTAAATTATTTGACGGTGGTAAGAAACATTCACCTAACAATCTACAACATAAAAACTAACTAGTTAATGTAAATAATAGTAATCATAAATATCGCATCCTTAATATATTAAACATTAATTGACACTAAAAAAGGAGAAAAATGATTTTGATCTTTACGTATATGTGATGAAACAAATCGTTACGTACCTTAATATCTATGTGATACAAGTGTTTGACAAACCATTCAATACCTTCAAGTTCACCAACAAAATTGTAGCCAAGAGAAGATTTGTTCTTGACCCTTCATAAATGGGTTTTTATACCTTCTCAAGAAAAGGAATATCATGAATATCATCAAAGTTTTCATCCTCATCGATAGGAGAAAAAATGTCCTGGATCAATCTATTTGTACCATCATCTAGCTCAACAATATTATTAGTGTCATCTTCTAATTCCATAGAATTAACTTGATCATGATGATATTAAATATCCATATGACCATCTTCCTCAACCTATAAAAAAATATTTCTATTACTACTAGGAACTACATATTTCTCCAGAAACAGACACCTAAAAGGATTTTTCTTTATAATTACAAAAATTAATCAATAAAATTAGTGTATATAATAAATATTAACACAAAAGAAAATTGTATAAATATAGTCAATACAAAGAGCACATTATATAATAATATTGAATAAATTACCATGGGACGATATGAGAACCCCCCTTCAACATGCCCACATTGCCAACAATGTTTCTTAACTGTGTTAAATATAAGTCTCCTTCTGTTAAATCGCTTGCATTTATTGCAAGGGCATTCAAGTTTCACATTTTCCTTTTCCTCCAATGCCACCTTTAACGTAGCAATCTTCCTTTCATTTTCTTCATGATGTGTAATGTTGTTATTATTATTTGGCATATGGATTTCCTATTACAACAAAAACCACTATAGATGCAATATTAGTACAATATATGAATATTTTCTTACAGCACAAACGTCATAGAATATTGATCACATTCATACGTTTGGAGTTAATTAATCCATTGTCATTATTGATTTACTAAATTTTTATAAGAGTACTAGTCAAAAATTACTCAAGAGATCAAAATTAACCATATAAATATATACATTTTTACCACATAAGCTTCAAATCTTCACTATAATAAAATAAGTAAATCTATAAACAATTATAAAAGAGAACTAGACCAATACAAGGAATTGTGTAGACATTTTCATACCTATTCTTAAAGAAATTAAACTTCTGCACCCACAAAAAAATGTTTTTCGGTTATGTCATGAGTATTTAAAACAATACAAAGAGATATTAAAAATTTCTAATTTAACCTTCAGAGTATGTCCAAAATACAAGCTATATAAATCAAGATTTCGATGTGAAACAAGGTGCAGGTCATAGAAAATAGAGTATTACATGCATTGAATAATGAATAGAGGATTAAGATTTTATAGATGTTGCACCAACAACTAAATTGTTCAAATCTATAGCTTTTGTTGATTGTCCGACAATAGTTGACCACGCCAAACCTGAGTAAGGAAATAATCATTAATCTCTTTCAAAAGACTATTTTTTTTTTTTAAAGACCCACAAACGTCGTCGGTATATCGATGAACTTTCAAACTTCCAACAATCGTTGAGCATGTCAAATCTGACTAGGTCAAAGAGATATGTCGTTGGTATATCACTCAGCATGTGCATTTTAGTTAGTATATGGATGAAATTTTTCATTGTTGTTGATAGAGAGACGCATGTTTGAACTCTCGTATATATATCGACAAATATGAAATTTGCATCATTATATTGACGACCATACCTTGGTGACAAGAAGTGAAAATTTTGTCAAAATATGGCTCCTTGATGTCATAATAGCAACATAGTGAGGCGTTCATCATAATTACGATGAACGTCAGAGAGTGCCAAAAAAATGATTGAAATAGTTGTAATTTGCGACCGTATGATTAATTTAACTCATATCGTCATAACATTTTGTCCAATTTTGACCCCATATGAATTAGTGCCTTGACTATTCAAAATTTCACTACCCTTCACCACACATGGTAAAATAGACACAGATACGTATTAATTACATAAGCACCAAGGCACATGATATAATAAATGCATTGAGTCTTAGGATAACTTGATCGCACCAATTCTAACTATAACTTAAACGCACCAGGGCATACAAATCCTAAAATGCAATGTTTGTTCATACACAAACAAGGTGAAACTGGTGCGTAGAAATTATAAGAGCACCAGTGCTCTATGTAGATTTTAACCTTGTACAATATTTACTGCAAACAAATTTTTAGTAAAAGAACAAAAAAGATAAAATGGCAAATACAAACATTACACAGAGATTTTTCCCCTAGAAACCCAAACCGGGAAAGCCAACATATTCTATATTAATTCATCATAATACATTTTTTACAATACAATATACATATAGGATCCAACAACATCGAAAACCCTAACCCAATGACCTGGATTAGTCAACAACCCTATTTCCTTAACCGGAAATAGAAAACCATCAACAAAAAACCATGTGCAGAAAAACCACCTAAATATGTGACACTACTACTCGTGCAAATAATATAAAACATACCCAACATTCTCCCACTTATTTTTTTCTTTGCATACAGGGGGTTACAAGGTTACATAGTCAACAATCCAGGGAAGCAATGCCCATGGATCCTCTACACCAAGAGAAATTTTTAGTGCTCACAGATTTTGTTAATGAGTCTGCAACATTCTTCAAAGTTTCCACCTTCATTAGCAATACTTTCTTTTCTTCAATCATGTCTCTCACAAAGTGATGTTGAATATCAATATGATTTTTCTTTGAATGATAAGTCAGTTTCTTCACTAGAAAAATTGAACTCTAACTATCACACTCTATCCTTACAGCTTGTTGTACCAACCCAATACCTGAACACAATCTTTGTAACCATACTGCTTCCTTACTTGCATGAGTGGTTTCCATGTATTTATCTTCTGTAGTTGAAAGTGACACTACAACCTATATTTTTCTCACCCAACTTATTGCTCCTCCAAACAGTTTAAACACATACCCACTTGTAGATCACTTGTAGATCACCTACGATCCAGATCTCCAGACCAATCTGCATCCACAAAGCCATGTATATCCACCACTCTGTCCAATCCCGGTCTTCCTTGGTAGCCCAATTCATAGCTAGAAGTGCCACACAAATACATGAAAACCCTTTTTATTGTTTTCCAATGCTCCTTCCTTCATTTTGACATATACCTACTCAAAATTCCCACTGCATGTGCAATGTCTGGTCTAGTATAGGCCATTGCATATATCAAACTGCCAATTGCACTCGTATATGGAACATGAGACATGTCCTCCTCCTCTTCATGTGTCCTGGGACACTGATACACAAATAACTTTACACCAATAGGAATAGGAACCTTGACTGGTTTACATTCCTAAATATTAAACGTTTGCAATATTGTCTCGACATATTTTCTCTGATTCAACCAAAGTTTCCTCTTTTTCCAATCTCTTTTAATTTCCATGCCCAAAATTAAATTTGAAGCACCGAGATCCTTCATGTCAAATTTAGAGGACAACTGAGTTTTCACATCCTGGATAATCTCCTTGTTGTTTCCTATCAGCAACATGTCATCCACATACATGACCAAATAAATCAAATGATCACCAATTAATTTAAAATACACACAGTGATCCTCTTTGTTTCTTATGAAGCCAAGTCCTAGCATATAAGTATCAAATTTTCTATACCACATCCTTGGTGATTGTTTTAAACCATACAGGGACTTTTTCATCTTGCATACCAACTCCTTCTTTCCCTTCACAGCATAACCTTCTGGTTGGTTCATATAGATTTCTTCTTCCAGATCCCCATGTAGGAATGTTGTCTTCACATCCATTTTTTCTACTTCAAAATCAAACACAACAACAACAAATGACATAAATCTTATATATTATAACTTGGAAACAAGAGAAAAAATCTCACCAAAATCAATTCCCTCAACCTAGGAATAACCTTTTTCTACTAACCAACCTTTTTATTTCTCCACTTTTCCTTTTTCATTAAGCTTCTTTTTAAATACCCATTTGTTGCCAATAGGATTTATTTTAGTCGGAAAGTCCACTAGTGTTTCACAACACAGGTATTCCAACAGAGGATGAACACCTTCAGTAACCACTCACATAACCGGATCAAAGATCAACACACCGATGTTTTCACATGGTAAAACCCCTACGGGGAAACATCCACAACCCCAGCCAATAGGGCCACTTGGAGCAGTTTATTAATGCAATGAAAAAGATTACGAAGAGATTTTACAAGAGCATTTCTCACAATCGATCATCGGCAAATGACCCTCCATTCTCTTTAAATAGAGACCATGGACCAATCAGGGTTTAAACCATGGATCAATGGCTGTTAAGATCGAGGAGAGAATGAACCATCGGATCACTCTATTTCGGGAACATATCATGACCATCGGATTTCCTAACTACAAATGCATACTAAAGAAACACACTAAGAAACACACTTTTACCTAATGACATATTAGACCAAGTAGATCTTAACTAACTCCTAAGTGTCTAAATATCCTAACATCCCCCCTTAAGAACAACTTGGGATAGGATTGAAGGATTTACAATAGTGACACAATAGGAGAAGGAAGGATGCATTAGAGCCTATCCCCCCTTAATGACAACTTCTTGAACTCCTAACATAGATCAAAGTTTGGAAAACTTATCTTCTATAAGAGACTTTGTGAAAATGTCTGCAACTTGATCTTCTGTAGGGAAAAAGAGCACTTCAATAACTTGATCATGAATTAGCTTTCTGATGAAGTGCATGTGTAGCTCGATGTGTTTGCTACACGGATGTTGCACTAGGTCCTTAGCGAGCTTGATGGCACTCTGATTGTCATACCAAAGGCTGGTCGGATCCTGGTGCTGGAATCCAAACTCTGAAAGGATCTGTCGAAGCCACAGGGCTTCCTAACTTGAATTTACCGCTGCTTGGTATTATGCTTCTACTGAAGAAAGTGCAATAGCATGTTGTTTCTTACAGGCCCAAGTGACAGGTCCTGAACCAAGGATGAAAACATAACCTGCAGTAGATTTTTGATCATCAGGGTCATTGGCCCAATCTCAATCAGTGAAATCAACCAATAAAGGAGTCCCCCCTGAACTGTAATGTATCCCGAACTGAATTGTACCACAAACATAGTGAAGTATCCTTTTAGCTACTTTCCAATGGATTTCATGGGGTGTTTTCATATATCGGGCAATAATACCAACAACAAAGGAAAGATCAAGATAGGTATGAGTCAAGTATAAGAGGCTACCAACTAACTGACGGTACAAGGTGGCATCAACTTCAGGAGAAGTACAGGTGGCAGAAATCTTGACTCCAGATTGGAAGGGAGAAGGGGTTGGTTTAGAATTGTCCATGTGAAAGAGACGAAGAAGGTCACAAGCATACTTAGATTGGGAAAGAAAAATTCCTTTATTGGTTTGCAAAACTTGGAGACCAAGTAAATAGTGCAAAAAACCTAAGTCTGTCATTTCAAATTTCTTCTTAAGGCTGGTTTTCAGATGGTTTAAAATTTTTGAGTCACTACCAGTAATGATAAGGTCATCAACATAAAGGAAAAGGATTATGAGATGGCTTCCTACTTTCTTGGTATAGACATTAGGATCATAATGGAATCTAGAGAATCCAGTGGCAATAAGAAAGCTATCCACTTTGGCATATCAAGCTCGGGGAGCTTGCTTGAGACCATAAAGAGATTTCTTGAGGTGAAAAACAAGGCTAGAGTCATTCTGGACATAGCCAGGAGGTTGTTCCATGTAGATATCTTCTTGCAAATCTCCGTGCAAGAAGGCGGATTTAACATTCATCTAATGGACCTCCCATTTATGTGAGGCACGAAGGGCAAGAACAAGGTGAATGGAATTCATTTTTTCTACAGGGGCAAAGGTTTCATTATAGTCAATAACTTCAACTTGGGAAAATCCTTTGGCAACTAACCGAGCCTTGTGTCTTTCAACACTTCCATCTGATGCATACTTAGTTCTATAGACCCATTTACATCTAACAAGTTTTCTTCCTTTTGGAAGAGGTACAAGATCCCAAGTATCGTTTTCCATTAAAGAACGATACTCTTCATTTATTGTTGTATCCCAATATAGATGACCTGAAGCTTCTGCAAATGTCTATGGATCATGATCTTCTAAAACTTGAGCCAAAAGAGAAGAGTCTCATTGGAACTATGAACGTGTTCGACGTTGATCTGAAGGATCACCGACAAGATCACTAGCTACTTCTCATGTTGAACGGACCCATCTAGGAAGCGGTGGAGTTGGTGTTAATTCAGGTTCAAAGGACTCATCTGGAGGAGGGTGAGCAGGCGGAGGTGGATTTTCATCCTCACTGTCATCATCTAAAGAATAAACCATATCATAAGAAGGCACAAATGCCGAAGATGGCTCTCAGGCCGAAGAAGGCACAATCGTCGAAGATGGCTCGCAGGCCAAGAGATTTTCATCAAATTTAACATCTCTTCTAAGAATAATTTCATTACAATGTGATTTAAGAAGTCTATAACCTTTGACATCTTCAAAATAACCAACAAATATACACTTCTCACTTTTAGGCTACAATGATTTCCTTTTCTCATTAGGAATGTGAGCCCATGCTATATTTCCAAATACACGGAAGTGACTTACATCTGGTTCAATTTTAGTCCAAGCTTCTTCCAGTGTTATATTTTTAAGAGCCTTTGTGGGAGTGCAATTTACTATGTAATTTTCACAGTTGATGGCTTCCGCCCAATACTTGAGACTTAATCCCTTAGATTGGATCATAGAATTAGCCATTTCTTTTAATGTGTGGTTCGTTCTCTCAGCAACACCATTTTGTTGTGTTGTATATGGAACAATGTGTTGCATTTGGATTCCCTGTGTAGTGCAGTAGCTTGTAAAATTATTGTTCACATATTCCCCTCCATTATCTGTTCTTAACCTTTTAATTTGATGTCCAGATTGCTTTTCTACAAGGGCCTTGTAGGCCAAAAACTTGTCAAAAACTTCACTCTTGAGTTTTAAGAAGTAAACCCAAGTACGTCTAGAAAAGTCATCAATGAAAGTTAAGAAATACTTGCACCTAGAAAAAGAAGGAGAAGAAATTTGACCACACAAATCACTGTGAACAAGCTGCAAAGGACTCGAGGCATGCCAAGAGGCACATTTTTGAAAACTATCATGATGATGTTTGTTGAGAACACAACCGACACAAACACCATCTCTGCATGAAACAAGAGGAAGACTAGTCACCATCTATTGATTGCATAGTTGTTGCAATGAGCGATAGTTTAGATGACCAAACCATTCATGCCAAAGTTTGCTCAAGTCATCGCTATGAGCAACAAAAACTGATGAAAAATATGATGACCCAAAGTTGTCAAACTTGTACAACCTGGTAATATCATCAACAATTCTAGTTGCAAGAACATGCTTAGGATATTTTAGATCCTTGATTACAACTTGGTGAGGTGAAAACTCGACGGATTTACCTTCACCTGAATGAGTGATTTGATATACTAATAGAAGGTTACAAGAAATATTTGGAACACATAATACCTCATTGAAATGACCATTTTCTACCTGAACTATTCCAGATCCTACAACACTAAGATATCTATCATCACCAACAAATATTTTCTTGGTGTTACATTCATTTAGAGAAGAAAATATGGCTTTATCCTTAGCCATATGATAAGATGCTCTTGAATCAATAAGCCACTCATCAGAAGAAGAAGTAGTAGTAGAAGGTGTATTGAAGGAAAAACAAGAAGCAAAAAATGCATGTCCATGAGAAGAAGAATAAGAAGAAGAAGCAATACTAATGTTGTGCTTCTTCATCGCTGCTTCTAAGGCTGCCATATTCTTGAAACATTTGGACTCATCATGACCATCTTTATCACAAAAGTTGCAATGTATGTTAGTATTCTTACTTTAATATTTTTCTCCTTTGTCACCATTAGGAGTTGAAGCTGTCTGAGTGGGTTTGGGACCCTTAGGTTGTTTGTTGTTGTAGCAAGGATGTTTCTTCTTGGGATACTTGTCTTTATCTTTCTGCTGGGAAACTAAGGCTTTGTTGGAGGTACCTGCAGTGTTGATCACTCCAAGTTGTACAAGCTTATCTTCCTCTCTAATCAAAGAAGAACAAAAGGACTCAAGAGTGGGTTATACATAAGCTTTCCCTAGATGTTACACATTATTTTTGTCATCCCTATGATCGTTAATGATGTAAACATGTCTATAGTCTTCAGAGGGGTCAGTGGCTTGAGTTCTGGAAGAAAGAAAGGAGAAGAACTTTTTTCCTGAGAAAAGAAGTTGCATTTTCCTTTATGAAAACCCTATTAAAGATGATTTTTGCATGCTACACTATGGCTAGGGTGCGAGAATGCCTGATTCTTGTAGGCTACACCATAGTTGGGTTGTGAGAGGCTCACAGGTTGCTCTATAGGTAGGGTATGAGAATGCGCATACATGGGAAAACAAGTATCTTCTCGATGCTTCTAGAAGGAGAAACTTCCATGCTAAGGTGGCATCTGAATGGTTTGGATCTTACTTTCTTTCATGATTTAGTGGGATCATCCTAACCTCCTCACCTTATCTTCTTCAGCTTATAAAAAGAGAGGAGCTCTCATGGAGAGAGTTAGTGGTTTTTGTCTTGGGATTGGTAGATTGGTTAGAGTGGCTTTGAGATTTGCTTTGTCAAGATAGATTGTGAGTAGCTATCAGATCCATGGTCTCAGAATCCTTGGAGCAAGAAGTGTGTGGGGAACAAAGGACAGTTGGAAGGCACCTTATGACATCAAGGGCATGGTTGTAATCTCTCTTTCACATTTAATATGATACAGTAATATGATTCTTTCCTATAAAGCTTGTTGTGTTTTATTGTATGATTCCTTGATCACATACATAGGTTTATATTGAGTGTATGCTATTACTATCACTTTGGCTGGTTGCATTCTTTTGCAGGATCATCATTGTATGAGTGTTGGAATGGATCTAGGATTGTGATGGCGAGAGGAAGTGGCATTTAAATGGTATGTCACCTATCCCTCTTTAGTTAGTAAATTAAATATCCAAAACTTAAGGAAAGCATCATGTTCTGGTGTGTTTTTTTCTAGATCTAGGTGGATCTAGGGACATTAGTTAGTGTCCGCACCTACTGATTTATCCAATAACAAAATTGGCGACCATACTGGGGAACAGATTGTTTCTTAGTTAGTCTTCTAGGTTGTGAACTTGTTTGTAAACTTTTTTGGATTGGGTCTTGCCATCTTTTGATGACCCAGTTTTTCTTTGATCGGCTGGATTGAGTTTTTCGACCCTATATTGATCTGTTTATAATCTGCTTGACATTATTTGAGTTTATTTTAGCCATCTTTTCTTTGTTTGGTTTTGAAGGATTAGTCTCTTTCTTTGAGTGTCTTTCAATTACAAAGTGTGTGTTTTCTTTAGAATTGCTTAGGGAAAGATCAAATTTCTTCTGAATAGTTCTCTTTAAAAGAAAACTTTTAGTTTGGGTTTCTTTGTTTTAACAAAGTTCATTATTGCTTTTAGTGAAATTTTTGAAACAAAAAGATTTAATTTCTTGCTTTATATTGGATGGCATCCTTGCATTTGAAGCAGCGGAATTGCATGATTCTTGGCATTTTTTTATCTTAAATTATGAATCGTGTATTGGTGTACAGTCGTTTTTGCTCATTTCTTAAAAATCTTGATATTGGTGAGTTTAGTAAATTTTGGGACATTGTTCATCTGGGAATGATAAATGTTTTCTCCTTCTTGTAGCATAGCTTTCATCAAAATGAAAAGATTGCATCTTCATCTCTTTACATAAATTTCGAGTCGGTCAAAACACCATATTGTCCATGCCATTTTCCTTTTGAGTAACAACAACTATAAAATAAAGCGCTTATAAAAATTGATTGGACATTTTTATCTTTTCTGGTAGCAAACCTACATTAGATTAGTTGTAGGGCTTTGGAATATGTGTGAAATATAACTTTCCAAAGTTGCAAACAAACACAGAATCTTGAGTTAGGGAGCGGTTAAATCCACTTATTACATTTTGTCCTAGGAAGCCCTTCTAACACAAGGGTCAACCACGAGGTTGCATTGAGACTGGTAGAGTTACTCACCCTGCTTTGTTGGTCTTGGTGTAGAGGTTGTGTGTATTATGGGGGTCTCTTGAGAGGTATACCCACAATCATGCGGGGAAGCCTTTCAAGCTGATTTCGGGCTAGATACCCTGCCCTTGCGCGTGGATCGGACTGTCGATTGTTTCCCCAGGCATCATTGTAGTGATTAGTAACCTTAGTGGCCTATCTCTCTAGGTTCTTCACACGAGGTGACTGTGGAGGGGTAAGTCTTCACGGTACCTGCAATCGACGTTGGCCAAACTCACTCGGGCTCCTTGGAGGGTATACCCACAATTATGTGTGGGAGCTTGCACCAGGGTGTAAGTTCATTAAGCAGGTCATCAATGTAACTTTTCCACCCACTCTATCTCAACCCCTTCTTACTTTGTTCCCGCGACGTTGGATTTCATCACCAACTAGTGTTCTCATTGTGAGAAGGTTTTGTTCGCTTGCTTGCTTTCTAGATTTTTAATGTGTGTTTTTTGTTTTCCCTAGTGGACTCTAGATTGGATCTTTATTTTTATGGCGTCAGTTCTCGGAATGACCAATGAAGGAACTCCTTTTCCCAGGGAACCTTTTGTTTTTCCTTCTTACAAAAACATTGGTCCTCCTCATATTGCTACTTTGAGCCTTCCAAGTCTCACAATTGGGTTACCAGTATGGTTGTTTTTCACTCAGGTAATCCCGAATGCAGTGAGTGCTTCAGTCACAAGCACTTCCCCTCAAGAACATCAACCTCATGTTGATCCTTCACCGTCTACACCAATAAGAGCTTCTTTTCCTTCTTCACTTGCAAGGTCTTCTTCGATTTCATCTTCTTCGCTGAGTGAAAGATCTCAAGTTGGTAACTTGGTGGATAAGAAGAAGAAGAAACAAAAGAATAAGAAGAATAAAAATGAGAAAGGATCAAAACCCCCAACCACTGCTAAACATGTTGGAAAACAACCAGTTACTGTTAATCATGATGGGAGTGTTGATGATGTCAATATCACTCAAACAAATCATAAGCCCAAGTACCCTTACAGGCTTTGTAAGGGTAGCCATCTTCTTAAGGATTTCCCTGGTCTTTCCAAGGTTATAGAAGCATGGTATACATCTCCTTTCCAGTCCATGTCGTCGTCCTCTGAACAACATGCTAACGACCTCCCGTCAACCAGTCATGATACAGTTGGGAAGAAGAAAAGTAGAGTCAAGTTCCCGTGTATGTTATGCAAAGGGATTCATCTCACTCACCTTTGTTCTCGTATAGACAAAGCCTCGAAATTACTGGAAGACATGACTGTTTCACAGCCTCAACTTCCAGCTGCTTATCGCAAGCTTTCTCTCAACCCACCTGTAGTTGATGGAATGATCAATATGGTTCCCCCGTTGGTCAGTCTAGTTGATCAAGTGGTCAATCTAGTCACATCCTTAATTGAACCAATTGACAAAGTGGTCAATCTAATCCCATCGTCGGTCGATCCCACTCTCCCTTTAGAGAGTGTTAACAAAGTGGTTGATCTAATCCCATCGTCGGTCAATCCCACTCTCCTGTTAGAAATTGAAACCCAAGCAATCGATCCATTTCCACCTGTCAACCCCATTCTCCCCTTGGAGAATGAAACTCAAGTGGTCAATCTGATCTCTCCATCGGTCGATCCTACTCTCCCGCTAGAAAGTAAACTCGATAATGCCCATGTTTTTCTCGTTGATATAGAATCTACCATGCCGGGGGCTATTCCTCCTTCTCCCATGGGACCCCCTCCAAGTTATGAGGCCATCCATTTTGATTGGGGTGTGCTAACTGGACCTCATCTTCCCTCTCAAATTCCTTTCCATATTATAGTACAAGTTTGTGGTCGAGACATTCCTCAGACACTAATAGATGAAGGTGCATCCGTTAGTATTTTGTCCTCTTTTGCTTGGCAATCTTTGGGTTGTCCTCCACTTGCATCGGTTACACAGAATCTATTAGCTTTTAACAGAAGAACTAGTCAACCTTTAGGGACCCTTCCTCAATTTCCTATAACTTTGGGAGGGAAAACTATCTTTATTGACATCATGGTAGTCCAAGACCCCTTGGATTTTTCTTTACTCCTTGGGTGAGATTATGTCTATGCCATGAAAGCTATTGTTTCTACTCTTTTTCGTGTGATATCTTTCCCTCACGATGGATAAGTTGTGACTGTTGATCAACTTTCATTCATTGACCCTGCCTGGATTGCCTCCCTAATGGTTCTTATATGCAGACGGTATCGCCCCCGCCACATGTCAATTATGTGGCATTGTCACCCATGATTTCAACTTCTAATGACTTAGATCCAGTAGTTGACATGGTGATCTCTTCGATAGGGTTGTTAGAGCCTGATCTCTTTACTCTTGTCACGACCCTCAACATGGTGTCCTTCCAGAGTGTGTTTCTTCCTTCCAGCAAAGCCCTCTTGGAAGCCATGACCGATTTTTGTCCCTTGACATGGTCTCCTTCCGGAGCATTGTCCTCTTGGAATCCATGATTGAGAAGACTCCAAGGATAGTTTTTTCATTTTTGTGGAAACCTCGTCAAAAAATGAAACAGAGGTATATGAGCATGATTTTCTGATTTCAAGCTCGTTAAAAAATGAAACTGGACTTGAGCATAGTTTTCTAATTTCAAGCTCATTAAAAAATGAAACCAGTTGTGAGGATAGTTTTGCATCCCTGTGGAAACCTCGTTAAAAAATGAAACATAGGTTACGATCATAGTTTATGTTTCTGTGTCAAGATCGTTAAAAAATGAAACTGAGGTCTAGGATTACACCTAGAGGTTACGAGCATAGTTCTTGTTTCTATGTCAATCTCATTAAAAAATGAAATAGTTTTCCTCCTCTCTGTTTGAGTCAAGTCCTTCGTCTAGTATTTGAAGCTTCATTTCCTCTGCCTTTTTCGTTGGATGAAACGAAGCTTGGGGGGCAATACTTCTAGCCTCTAGACTTCATGTTGAAGTAGAGCCGCTAGTTTCTTAAGTTGGGGGCTAAGTACCAACCATCCATGTGTTATGCATTGGGAAGTCCAAGCATAGTTTTCTATGGTTC
>ML780616.1:823818-849127 GCA_009831015.1 Picea engelmannii | reverse complement strand
TTTAAAGATTGCATAAAAATGAAAACAATCCCGAGCTTAGTCTTTGTTCTTTCTCATGCTTGTAAATACATGAGAATAAGTTACTGAGCTTAGTCTTTGTTCTTTCTCGTGCTCGTAAATACGTGAGAATGCAACCAAGTATACTTTTATCACTTTTTCAGAATCGTAAAGGTTATACGAAAAAGTAACCCATTGGAGTTCCCTTTGAGCTCTTTTCAGACTCTCTAAACATGAAAAGATTGTCGAGGGACCTTGTTCTTTTCATGCTCGTTAAAGTATTTGAAGAAAAATTATATTGAGTTATAGTTTATCTCTTCTTCGGTCACATCAGGCTACTTTACCAAAAAGGAATTGAGAGAGTTCTCTTTAAGTGTTTTTCAGACTCTCTAAACATGAAAAACCCCTGAGTTTTCTTTCTTTGGACTCATTAAACAAACATCGACAGACCCACGTGGGACCGAACCACTCCTTCCTAGGGTTCGTTAAACATACTCCGAGGGACTCATCCAAAGGATGAGCTTACATTTCAAGCATACGTTATCCTCCTCAAGCTTGTGTAAAAATAAAGATGTACTCACCAGAAATGGTGGGGGGGGGGAATGGGAAAGAAATATGTCTAAACCTGTATTCCATAGAAGATTCGCTTTTAAACATGACACCCTTTCACTCACCTTGTGTCTAGGTTGGAAAATCTACTTGTCTCTTGATCATACTCCTTTATAAGATTAAAAATCGGTCTGTGATCCCTGTTGTTGAGTTAGTGTTTCCAAGACAGTTGTGGTGTCGTCAATATGTTCAAAGAGATCTCCAACTCGAAAATCCTTCTATTGCGTCGGCCATTTCTACAGTCCTTAAATCCTTCTATTGCGTTGGTCATCCATGAGTTAGTCCTGAATCACTTGTTACTTTGATCTACTTCAAATCTTGTTACTCGTTTCGTGTCATTGATGGGGGATACATTAAGGCCCTCATGTAACGAGTCTTTTCCTGTCGACTTCAACTCATTATCCAAGAATTAGACTTAGAAACCAATTGGTACCTTGGAACTTGCATGCCTTAATGGCAGGCTTCCTCACTTTCGACAGTGGGTTTTCATTATTGACCCCTGATTGAGAGATTTTGTCGAATGTTTGACCTCAGCTCATTGATTCACATTCATTGGATTGTACCAGAGTACCTTGGGAGTCATTGACATTAATGGTGATTTCCCTCGCACTTGTTAACAGTATACACTAATGACCGGTAATCAAGTGGTTTCTATCATGTTTGACTTTAGAACATGTATTCACATTGTTAGATTCATACTATAGAGTGGTGGAGATGAAGACCCTAGATATTTTTCTGACAGATCCAGGTTGCGTTGGAGTATATTCAGTGTACTGTTACATAGATCCACATTGTATTTTTGGTGGCTATGTTCAAATTTGAATCTATAACACACAGATCGATAGTGTATTATTGGTGGTTATGTTCAGATTTGCATCATATTGGCATGGATCCACAGTGTATGTTTGGTGGCCATGACCTGTCTTACTTGACATGGATCTTTGCATGTCGGCATTTATGCTTTGATTCATTTGTATTTTGAGTATGGGAATGGCTACCTCAGTGATGATATATTATTGTACCGTATTTCCTTGTTTGTTGGCAGGTTTCCGACCGACTGTTCCTTGTTCCCTACAGGCACTCGACAAAGTATTTCAACTATCACTCTGTTCTAAATTCATACTTTGGGGGGATCTCTGTTACACATTATTTTCATCATCCCTATGACTATTAATTATGTAAACCTATCTGTAGTCTTCAGAGGGATCAGTGGCCTGAGTTCCAAAAGAAAGAAGGGAGAAGAACTTTTCCTGAGAAAAGAAGTTGCATTTTCCTTTATGAAAACCCTATTAAAGATGATTTTTGCATGTTGCACTATGGTTAGGGTGCGAGAATGCCTGATTCTCGTAGGTTGCACCATAGCTGGGTTGCGATAGGTTCACAGATTTCTCTATAGGTAGGGTGCGAGAATGCTCATACGTGGGAAAAACAAGTATCTTCTCGGTGCTTCTAGAAGGAGAAACTCCCATGGTGAGGTGGCATCCAAATGGTTTGGATCTTACTCACTTTCATGATTTAGTGGGATCATCCTAAACTCCTCACCTTATCCTCTTCAGCTTATAAAAAGAGAGGAGCTCTCATGGAAAGAGTTAGTGGTTTTTGGCTTGGGATTGTTAGCTTGGTTAGAGTGGCTTTGAGATTTTCTTTGTCAAGATAGATTGTGAGTAGCTATCAGATCCATGGTCTCAGAATCCTTGGAGCAAGAAGTGTGTGGGGAATGAAGGACACTTGGAAGGGACCTTACGACATCAAGGCCATGGTTGTAATCTCTCTTTCACATTTAATATGATACAGTAATATGATTCTTTCCTATAAAGCTTGTTGTGTTTTAGTGTATGATTCCTTGATCACATACATAGGTTTATATTGAGTTTATGCTATTACTATCACTTTGGCTGGTTGCATTCTTTTGTAGGATCATCATTGTATGAGCATTGGAATGGAGCTAGGATGGTGATGGCGAGAGGAAGTGGCATTTAAATGGTATGTCACCTATCCCTCTTTATTTAGTAAATTCAATATCTAAAACTTAAGGAAAGCATCATGTTCTGGTGTGTTTTGTTCTAGATCTAGGTGGATCTAGTGAGATCAGTTAGTGTCTGCACCTACCGATTTATCCAATAACACTAGAGCCTCTTTCATGGCATAAAAGGTAGATACAAACACAGAATATGCACTACCTAGCTTAGAAAGAATAAGATATATGCAATGCTCTTCCTCCATTTTTTTCTTACATTCTTCACATAAAATTCTGAGTGTTTTAAACTTAGATAGATAGTCTCCAAGGAAAGAAAAATCATTTGGACTCAAGGTCAGTATTTGATTTTCTAACTGTTGTTCTCGAATAATATTGAGTTTAACAAACATAGATTCAATCGTGTTCCAAGCTTCTTTGGGTGATCAATTCCTTGAAGGTGGTACCTTAAATCAGGAGAGATGGACATTCTGATTAGTCCACATGCTTCATCATTCCTATTATCCCATTTGTCTTTCTCATCATCATCAGTGGGTGTTGTTTCCTTTCCCAAGGTAATCCGGTACAAGCCTTTACTTCTTAATAAATCTTCCATATGGGATTTCCATTGGAAGTAGTTGTTGTTGGTAAGCAAGATATTACTTGTAGAAGCCATAATAAATATGCATATATTATGGATTTAAAAACTGAAACTAATGATCTGGATGGAAATATATTGAAAATTTATGTGGTTTTAAAAAAAACGACACTGAAAACAGACTTTCGATGTGAGAGTTATGCCATTTTTAAAAAAGGCATAAACGGTAACCAAATAACCATGTGATAGTATAAGCTACTTTATGAAGTGACCCACTTTTATAAAGAGAAGTGAGGATCACTTTTACAATGAAGTTACCTTATAACATAAAAGTTGCATGTAAAATAAATAACTCTAAAATAAATTATAAAGCTACTTATAGTGATTCACTTTTATACTTGAAGTGAAATGCACTTTACAATTTTTAGCATGAACTTTTTCAAAAAATGTAACAAAAGAGAGATTTGAACTCAAGACCCCTTACTTAATAAGGCAAGTTTTAACCAAATGGTCTAGCAAAACATATTGTAATGTTTAGAAGTAGGATTGGGGTTGTTGTTGTTGTTTCTTTTGTTGTGGAAGATGGCCTTGGAGAGCATGCTAAAAAAAAACTCTTTTCACACACAAAAAAAATCGCTTCTCGATGACAACAAGGGTTAGATCTCGGTTAGCTTACCCAGAAGATGCACATTTTCCTATCTGTTTCTGATTTTCCAAGATCGCACAGGGCACGGGGCAAAGAGAATACGCAGATCTAAAAGAGTAGCAACCCGGAAATAAAAAATACAAACTGAAATAAAATCAAAATAAAACTTTGCAGAAGTTTAAAAAATGCGTATTCAGGCTTTATACCTCTAGATTTGACTGTAATGGTCGTATCTTGGGAAAACAGAAACCTTTTTGAGTGAAACGAAAAGTGTTCCTCAAAGAAACGAGTGCTCCGTATGCAATGGAACAATCTTCTCAGCCCAAAAATGTACGAAAAATGATAGAAAATAGAGATGAGGCAACTCGGCTTCATGATCTCGATCTACAACAAGAGCGGGTCTTCAAACAGGCTCTGATACCATGTTTGACAACACAGGTATTCCAACAGAGGACAAACACCTTCAGTAACCACTCACATAACTGGATCAAATATCAACACACTGATGTTTTCACATGGTAAAACCCCTACGAGGAAACATCCACGGCCCCAGTGAACGCGGCCACTTGGAGCAGTTTATTAATGCAAAGAAAAATATTATAGAGAGATTTTTCAAGAGAGTTCCTCACAATCGATCATCGGAAAATGACCCTCCATGCTCTTTAAATAGAGATCATGGACCAATCGGGTGTTAAGCCACGAATCAATGGCCATTAATATCGAGGAGAGTATGAACCGTCGGATCACTCTATGTCGGGAACATATCGTGACCGTCAAATTTCCTAACTACAAATGCATACTAATGCATACTAAAGAAACACACTAAGAAACACACTTTTACCTAACGACATATTAGAACAAGTAGATCTTAACTAACTCCTAAGTGTCTAAATATCCTAATAACTAGATCTCAAGCCTCATTCTTATCCAAAGATGCCATTTCTTCGTCCATGGCCCTTTTCCAGAGATTTCCATCCTATGAATTCACTACCTCCCTAACAGTTATAGGATAATCATCAGTAATAGACAAAGAAAAATTTGAACGAAAATCGAATGGATTATACCTTTCCAGAAGCCTTCTTTCTCGAACCGATCTCCTCAATACTTGAGTATGAGGATCTTCTTCTTCTTCTGATTCCTGTTCTTCTGTACAGTCTGACTTGTCATCCTTTAAATCAAACTTTATTTTCTCTGGTTCTTCCTCACCTGGTAGGGCTTCCCATTTAACAACATCCTTCATTTCTCTAAATACCACATCTCGACTATACACTACCTTCTTAGTTTTTTGGTTCCAAATCTTATAACCTTTGAGACCATATTTATATCCAATAAAGATACACTTTTCGACATTCTTATCTAGCTTACTCCTGTTTTCCTTTGGTGCATGAACATATGCATCAAAACCAAATACCTTGAGATGTGTGAGAGAAGGTTATTTACCAGTCCATACCTCTTGTGGAGTCTTTTCATCCAATGTTGATGAGGGTGATCTGTTGACTAGGTAATATGCAATACCCACTGCCTTTGCCCAAAATTCTTTCCCTAACCCGACACCACTAAGCATGTACCTTTATTTTTCCATCAGCATCCTATTCATCCTTTCTACAACTCCATCCTAATGAGGTGTATATGGATTAGTCTTCTGCCTTTCTATACTACACTTCTTACATAATTATTCAAATTCATTCCCGTAGAACTCTCCGCCATTATCTATCCTCAACACCTTAATTATTTTCTCTGTTTTATTCTCAACAAGAGCCTTAAACTCTTTAAACCTATCAAATACTTTGGATTTCTTTCTGAGGAAATATATCTAAGTATTCTTCAAGAAGTCATCTATAAATGAGACATAGTACACATATTATCCCAATGATGGGACCGACACAAGTCCAAAAACATCACTATGAACTAGCTATAAAATTCATTTTGCCTTCATTGCACCAGAGGGGAATCTTACCCGATTCTACTTCCCATATAGACAATGTTCACAGAAATCAAAATCCAAAGAGTAGTTAGACATACCTTCAACCATACCTTTATCGTGTAGTAGTCGAAGACCCTTTTCTCCAATATTCCCCAGTCTTTGATGCCACAGCATAACCTTTTATTCAAAGACTATAGGATTTCTTTCTTCTTCAACTCCAATATCAAGAACAATGGAACTATTACACCCATCACTAATAGTTCTTCCTTGCATATTATATATATTTCCAAACCAATCTCCCTTCAGCAACACCATTCCTCCTCGAACCATCCTGTAGGTTTCCTTTTCAAATATTTTTTTTATGCCTGCATTGTCCATTTTGCATACATAAATCAAATTTCTAGCCAAACCTAGGATTTGTAGAACACCAAGAAGTGTTCTAATCCTTCCATATATGATCCTCATCTTGAATTTTCCTCTTCATGTGATTATGGTTGTCGAATCATCACCTAAGAAAACATTACCTCCATCATACCTTTCATATTTGTAGAACCACTCTCTGTGGGGAGTCATATGAAAGGATGCACCAGATTCAACCAACCATACCTCATGATTTGCATGTGTTCTTGAAGAATCCAAGTACATATCCCCTCCTTCTTCCTTGGAGGTCTTTTTTTTTGTAGAGTTAGATTCTTCAGATCCCTTCTTTTTCTCAACTTTGGATCTACACTGCTTCTTGTAGTGCCCTTCTTTTCCACATCTCCAACATACCTTTACAAAACTTCTGAGAGATTTACATATACCCCTAGACTTAGATCTCCCACTTGAGAACTTAGATCTATTTATTTCTTAGGAACGTCCTCTTGAAAATAATGTGTCTATTCTCTGTCCTTCCATATTCTTTCATATAACCTCCTCCGACAACAAGGATGAGACTACTTCATCAAACTTCAAGGAATTTGTATTACTACCTATGGCCATAATTAGACTATCCTAGGAGTCTGGTAAATAAAACAGTAAACTGATACATTTATCTTCATCTGAAATTTTAATCTCAACAGATACTAACTGACTTATCAAAGCATTGAAGGCATTCAATTTCTCTGCCATCGAGTCTCCATATCTCATCCTCAGGTTATAGAACTTCTTTCTCAGGAATAATTTATTTACTAGGGACTTATACTGATACAACTTCCCCAATTTTTCCCATAAATCCTTGGTTGTAGCTTCATTTGACACATTCAGTAATACTAAATTTGAGAGAAATAGTCGGATTATGCTCTTTGCCTTCTGATCCAACTTTTTCCAGTCATATGTTGAAGTTCATGTAGGTGTAGTACTTGTATCTAACGTGATCAAATGATCTATGTCCACCAACAGATATTCCATCTTGAGCTTCCATGACTCAAAACTTTTCCCATTAAACTTCTCGATCTCCATCTTTGAATTTCTTGCCATTTCTTTTCACCTGAAAAATCAATACCACAGATCTCCCACTGTAACAAGGCTTATCATAGTCCCGAGCCAAAAATTTGACCACAAAGGTGTCCCCCTAAAGCCAACAAATCTCTGATACTAAATGTAGATTTTAACCTTGTACAATATTTACTGCAAACATACTTTTAGTAAAAGAACAGAAAAGATACAATGGAAAATACAAGCATTACACAGAGATTTTTCCCTTGGAAACCCAAACTGGGAAAACCAATATATTCTATATTCATTCATCATAATACATTTTTTACAATAAAATATAAATATAGTAGCCAACGGAATCCAGAACCCCAACCCAATGACCTGGATTAGTCAACAACCCTAATTCCTTAACCAAAAATAGAAAACCATGGCAAAAAACCATGTATCGAAAAACCACCTAAATATATGACACATTTCTTGAGGCAAAAAAAAATTGGTGGTGCTAACCCCAAACCACCATGCGGGGGGATTCTCCCCTCTAACCCCCCTGTGTGCCCAGAGCAATGCAAACACTGATACTCGTGCAAATAATATAACACATACCCAACACTCTACATATGACGAAAAAAGAGGAACCAGTGTGAAATAGTTATAAATGCATCGAGGCATTTTTTTATTAGATTAATATTTAGGGTATTTGTATTATATTAATGCACCAGTGATTTTTTATTATAGTAATGCACTGTTGTGTGTTTTTCAATACTGCATCGATGCATTTTTACAAGAACAACACCGAAAAAAAATCGCTACAACCTTCACCTGCCTAATTGTTTTTGGTTATATGGAACATCCACTAAAACCTCCACAATCAATAGACAAGGTTGTATCAGACATTTTTTTGAAAATTTTTCCACAATAAAAAACTCTGCTAGAAGATGTTCTCCTTGTAGTGAAACTTGTTTACCCTAAAGATATCTTCGTCTTGGTCATAAACACTCACCAAGTCTCCTTCGAAGAATACTTGAGGATGGAAAAACTTTTTGTATTGAGTTTTAACATGATTTTTTGTTCCTTTTTCATGGTAGCCACATATTTGCAGTGTTCATAAATATATTCCAAATAAATGAGACACTCTTCTTTAGTAGTTGTGTTAGGAAGGAACTCAAGAAAAAAATTATTGTAATGAGGGAATTTCACACTCAATCAGAAAGATTTCCTCAACTCCATGCACTAGATGGGTGAATCCCATAGTAGTTTTTATGAATGTTTAATATACCCAAAGTATTGTAAATATATTTAAATTACAATTGGATTTACTTTTGTTGATTTTCCTCTATAATATGGTTTTTAAAACCTTGTTGAAAGATTCTACTTGTCCATTTTCCTGAGGATAGTAGGGGAATGGTTGGTGTTATCAAAACCCCAACTTGGCTACTAATTCCATCATCATTCTATTTTTAAAATGAGTTTCATGATCTATGATGATCTCTCTAGGCACACTAAACCTAACAATAGAATGATTTAATATGAATAAATTTATTATTTTACCATCATTCGTAAAGGTATGCATGGTTTCCAACCACTTAATGAAGTATTCTATGAAAACAATAATATATTTATGACCTTTTGATAAAGTTGGATGACATGTCATAAAATCAACCCCCCATTTGTAAAGGGCCCAAAAATGACAACAAGCACAAGGCGTGAACCTCCACTCCACATGACCAACCAGTGTGACTACGGTCTTCATCCAAAAGGGTGTTTCGGGTTTCGCAACTTCGTGACCCCTGTTGTGAGCCCCTCTGACTCCTTCAATCCCTGAAATCCTGAAATGGGCTAATGGGTCCTCAAATTCTCCCTTATGCCTCAACCATATGATCTCAGTCACGTCCTGGGGTCCACCTCTGAGCGCATTGGGATTTTGTGACTCATGAATTCACGATGCAACCTCTTCTCCCTTTCCCAAAGTCCGAAATCATGACTTCTTCTCCTCAGATCAATGACCCTGAGATTCCCATGATCTGACGATCCAAATTGTATTGGAATTTCGTGTATCAGGATTTCGTAATTCAAGACCTCCAAGTCACGACCTTCTCCATAATCCAACTCCTGAAATGTCGAAATCTGAAATCATAAGATCAACGACTCTCATTGATCCAGATCTAACAGTGACTATTCCTCCTGAGCTTGTGGGTTTTGACAAACACTCAGCCTTAACTTCTCCATTGATTCACTAGATCCAATGGTCCACAATGAATCATTAGTTCTCCTTCTGAGAATTTCAACCATCTGTTTGAGTTCTCGATACTCCTGGCCAAATAACTCCATGCTTCCTTCTGATCTTGATTTCTGTGAGGTGACTTCAGCCCTCATCTTCCTTTGAAATCTTCGAAGCCTCTATCCTTCCTGAGCTTGGTTGATGCTGCAAACTCAAGGATTCTAGGGAATCTTGTTGACACTCCTTGCGGCTTCACAATAATCTATGATTATCTGAACTTCTCATTTCTGTGCACTCCTTGCAACAGTAGCTCTTCAACCACTCACTGGGTTGGAAAATTATCATACTTCAACTAGTATGCACACACCTTGCATGGCTCTATGCTATACTCGCACTTCTGCTGGTATGAGAACAACAATATCTCTCCTGATATTTTCTAAGGTAAAATTCAGAATCTTGTCAACATACTCCTTGCGGACCTTCATTGCACTCCTTGCAGGAATTCCCAAGAAGAGAAACAATTTAAACTCATACTCTCCCTTTTACAAACTTCATGCATTCAACATGAAATCATACATACACACAACAATGAAATAAATGCATAACAGAGCATATAAGAAAATTGTAAACATACCATTCAATAGATGTAAACAGAATTCATAAACACCATGAAGTTGGATCCAACTTTCTTATATTAATCCAAGTGCATATGTACATGGGTTCTATAACATCATCTATTTTCTTATACAATCTTCTACAATCTATCTTCTGCTCTCCTCTCCTATTCTCTTTCTCTACATCTCCTACAATGAGAATAATCTTACAATACAATACATACGAGGGAGATTTCTAGAGTTTTCCCTCCTACATATCTAACTATCTAATCCAATTAAAATCTCTACAACTACTTTACATTTATTACATTAATTGCCTCCAACAAACAGATGAGAGAAACCACTCAAGATGTGCATTACAATCTCCAAACCATAGAAGCAAAAATATCTTCCAAAATATTACATTAATGTTTTATCTTTTCAAATTCAAAACATTCTCAAAATGTTCATTAGTGTGTTTCCAATTGTCCTCCACTTTGTTGACTTGCTTTGCTGGCGATGCTCTTACATCACTATGTATAATTGATTTGGGTTCAAAGAGGAACCCGAGGATTCAATTCGACTCTGCAGTTAGAAATATCCTAGACCGGGAGGTCACAGAACCCTAGGAGCTTAAGGGGGATGCATCAATTGTGGAACTCTTGAATCCATTGGTTTCCTAGCATAAGATTTCAGCTAGAGCACCCCTTATTCTTGGGTCCCATGCCTCGAAGGTTTCTTTATTCATTGATTTTGAGAACTAGGGCTTCACCTAGTAAGAAGCAATGCAACATTTGGGTTAAGGGGTCCAATTTATGAAACCATGCCTTGGGAGAATATGGATAATGTGGTCACCTATTCCATGCCTAAATAATCTTGCAGCATCTCACGGAACTCAAAAATGCTACTTCATTATATTTTTATGCCCCAAGAAGGTATTGGCCAAGAATCCATGAAATGGTTTGGGATGCGGCTTGCAACTGTGCATAAAAGGAAAATTGAGACTCATATTGAGAAACCATTGACTCTATTGGATTCTTCGCATATCATTTCATCTAGAACACCCCTCACTTATGGGTGTCATTCCTTGGAAGTTTCTTTACTCATCGATTTCAAAAACTAAGGTTTTTCTCAGTTAGAATCAATGCAACATTTGGATTAAGGGGTCCAATTTATGAAACTATGCCTCAGGAGTGTATGGACAAAGTTTCCACTTAGACCATGCCTAAAAAAGATTGAAACATCTCACGAAACTCAAAAATGTTTCTCCATTAGGTTTTTATCCCCCAAGGAGATATTGGACAAGAGTCCCTGAAATGGTTTGGGATGCGACTTGAAACTAGGCATAAAATAAAAACCAAGACTCGGATTGAGGAACCACTTAATCCATTGGATTCTTGGCATAGAATTTCAGCTAGAGAACTCCTCACTCATGGGTCCCATGCCTCGAAAGTTTCTTTATTTATCAATTTCAAGAACTAGGTTTTTTCTCAGTAAGAAGAAATGAAACATTTGGATTAAGGGATCCAATTTATGAAACCATTCCTAGGGAGTGTATGGAAAATGTGGTCACCTTGTCCATTCCTAAAAACTCTTGCAGCATCTCACGAAATTAAAAAATGTTGCTCCGTTAGGTTTTTATGCCCTGAGGAGGAATTGGCCAAGAGTCCCTGAAATGGTTTGGGATGTGGCTTGCAACTGGAATAAAACAAAAAATGAGACTCTGATTAAGGAACCATTGACTTCATTGGATTACTATCATATGATTTCATCTAGATTACCCCTCACTCTTGGGTCCCATGCCTCATAGGTTTCTTTATTCATCGATTTTGAAATAGGGTTTTGGTCAGTAAGAAGCAATGCAACATTTTGATTAAGGGGTCCAATTTATGAAACCATGCAACAGGAGCAGATGGAAAAAGTGGTCACCTATTCCATGCCTAAACAAGCTTGCAATGTCTCACGAAACTCAAAAATGTTTCTCTGTTATGTTTTTATGCTCTGAGGAGGAATTTGCCAAGAGTCCTCAAAATGGTTTGGGATGCGGCTTGTAGCTAGGCATAAAACGAAAACTAAGACTCACACTATGGAACCGTCGACTCCATTGGATTCCTGGCATACAATTTCAGCTAGATTTCCCCTCACTCTCGGGTCCCATGCCTCGTAGGTTTCTTTATTCATCGATTTCAAGAACTAGGGTTTAATCCTGTAAGAAACAATGCAACATTTGGATTAAGGGGTCCAATTTATGAAAACGTGCCTTGGGAGCAGATCGACAAAGTGGTCACCTAGTCCAAGCCTAAAAAATCTTGCAACATCTCAAGGAACTCAAAAATGTTGCTCCATTAGGTTTTTATACTCCGAGGAGGAATTAGCCAAGATTCCCCAAAATGGTTTGGGATGCGGCTTGCAACTGGGCATAAAATAAAAACAGAGAATCAGATTGAGGAACCATCGACTCCATTTAGAGAAAGAGTTTATTAACCTATAGTTCAAATCTAGTTCAAATATAATTTTGTTTGATTTTATTAGCCTATCACAAAGACAAATACATTATTGTGGTTCTTGTAGCTTATGCCAAATACTTTTCTATTGTTTTATGTTTTCTTGTTTGTTTGTTGATGGAGTTAGTACACTAAACATATTAATTTATTTATAATATTAATATATATTAATATTTACATATTTTTTTTGTGACATATGTTGAAAATTTTAGTAATGTTAATGTCATTATAAATATTAGATGAAATATTCATTCTCACATATTAATCAATCATATACATATGTAAACATTCATATTAATTTTCAACACTATTGCAATAGAAAATCCATTATTTGTCATGAGTTCATGCATCCCATTCACAACACTACATGATATCATGGCAACCAACACTATTCGGTATTATTGAGATAACGAGCCATGATCGAGGCCTTAAACCATAACAAGGAACCTCTAAAGTGGATATTTTTCATATAAATTGGATATTGGCATGAGTAGGAGATTTTGCATGGTATGGATGGGTCTCATGGCCTTAACCATAATTAAGGGAGAAAAATAAGGGCCTTATGCCAAAAATTGATATTTAGGGGTCATTGGCCAAGAACATGACCTCAAAGCACAACATGGGCCTTTAAGACATTATCTATTCCCTCCAAGTAAAATATGGGTTCTATTATGAAGTATGTCATGCTAGGGATGGGTCTCATGGTACTCACCATGATCAAGGGAGGAAAATAAGGACCGTATGCCCTAAATGAATCCCTTAGAGATCAAGGGCCATAACCTACATAATATGTCCTCTATAGGGGATCATTATCCTTCTACTGATATATGGGTGCCATTACAATTTTTTGTATAAAGGGATGGATCTCATGTCCTTAATCATGGTTAAGGAGTATCCAAGGAATTAGACCCTTATTCAAGTTTCCTAAGATAATATTCCATAAGCAAGGCCTTGAACCACAATATAGAACCATCTAAAGGGGATATTTGTCATGCAGGTGGGATAGGGATTCCATTAGTATTTTTACAATAGTAGGAATGGGCCTAATGGAATTGACCATTATTGGGGGAGTAAAATACAATATTTAATCCCTAAATGAATCTTATATGTATTAAGGGAAATGAATAACTCCTCAAACCACCACAAAACCCTTTATAACGGACCTTTGTCCTTGAATGGCATATGGGTACCATTTAGATGTTTGCACATAAGTGATGGGTCTCAATCTTTAACCATGGTCAAGTGTGGAAATTAAGGGAATTTAACCCAAAATTAAGTTTCTAGGGCCCCAATCCATGAATTATGCCTCAAACCACTACTCAAACCTATATAATTCCCCTATTGGTGGGATATGTGTAATACTAAGACATTTTACATACCAAACATGGGTCTCGATGCCTTGGACATGGTTGATTGAGGAAAAAAATGATTGTAAGACCTGAATTAACCTTTTAGTGCTCATAATCCATTATTAACACTTCAAACCACCACATAAGCCCTTTAGATGGAATATTTTACCTATGAATTTGTGGTCACTTGGGATGGGTCTTGGGACCTTGACCATGATATCACCATGGAAGAAATTAAATTGTCTTAGCACTTAAATGAAACTTTTAAGTCTCGTGAGGCATCAATGGGCCATGGAATCACAACACAATCCCTTTACAGGGGATATTTGGCCTCTAATTGGGACATGGGTGCCACTAAAAGGCTTTGTGCACCAAGGATGGGTCTCTAGGTATTAACCATGATAAGTAGAGGAAATAATGGGTATTAAGTCCTATATAAATATTTTAAGTTTATGGTCCAAGATCATGGCCTTAAAGCACCAAATAGGCCCTCTAAAATGAATTGTTGACCTACAAGCAAAATATGGGCACCAACAAAAGGTATTTTATACTAGGAATGGATATTGGGATCATGACCATGGTCAGGTGAGGAGAAAAAAGACTATATGACCTAATGGAGATTCCAAGTACAAAAGGAATTCTTGAACCAATAGACTCACCATTTAAAGGGGATCTATATCCTCTAAGTAAGATATAGACACCATTAAGAGATTTTATTAACCATTGATGGGTCTTTGAGCCTTGACCATAGTTATATGCAAACCATTATGAGGTTTTCCACACTGGATTCTTCTTAATACAGTACCCACGGTCCAAGGATAAAATCCAACGTCTTAGGGACTAAAAGATTATTTTATGGTTCATGGACCATGCATAGGGTCTAAAACCACTACACAATCCTTGTAAATGAAATTTTTATCTTGGAAGTATAATATGGATGAAATTATAGGCTTGGCACACTAAGGATGGATATTAGGGCCTTGACCATTATATAAGGAAAACAAATAGTGTCTTAAGACATAAATGATACTTTTAGGGTCCATGCACCATGCATAAAGGCCCTATAAATGGAACCTTAAGCACATGGGTCTAATATGTTTATCATTATGAGGTTTGATGTACTAGGGATGTATATTAGGTCCCTATAAAAGGAATGTTTATCCTAAGAGTGTCACAATGGAAACATTCCAAGGTTTTACATACTAGGGATGGCTATCAAGACCCTTACAGTGGTCTTGGGAATACAAGAAATGATTCTAAACGTTGGCTAGTCTCTCTTTTTCTCTGGAAAATAGAAAATAAAATTGTGTTGAAATGTTAAAATTTTATAAAAGTAAAGATGTATATATCTCCAAAATATCTTTCCAATGGTCCAATGATCATGAAAAATTAAGGTCGATGTAAAAATTAAGGTCGTACTTGGCCTATGCCACACCAAACATTATTATGGCTAGAGTTTTTGGTGTCTCCTCCTAATAGCAACAGGTTTGAACCTGAGTTGCCATGCAGAATGAGGCCCATTGAAATCGATCTCTCTATTGAGATTTGACTAGAACATGTGCATGTTATTAGCACATGTTCATTTCAAAAGTGTGTGTGCTTTATTTTAAATTCAAATTTTCTTTTGATGAGAGTGTTCTACTCACCAACGTGTTTTCTAACTTGGGTGCTTTGGTTTTAGCTTCAACATGAAAAGCTATGTGGTTCATGATAAAAAAAAAAAAAACCTTCATTTCTCTATATCCATTTGAGTATATGTGTTTTTCATAGTATTTTCAAATAAGCTACAAAAATCCATTGCTAATGAAACTATGCACACTTATAGATCAAACTATGTAGATTCCATATATATAGTTTTCTTTAAATAATATTTTTTATTTATTTATTTATTTTTCTTGATATATATCATAATTTTAAAGTATAGACATCATTCATTCCTACTATAATTTTTTATTACCTTACTCATTTAAAAAAAAAGGGTTATATGTTGCACTAATATAGAGATAGATCTACAATGTAAAACAAATATTGGATTATGGTAAGGCCCTAAAAACCCCACACTAGTGCTTGACCTTGTAATTTCAAGGCTATGTTGAATTTATTAATTTAAAATAAAGTTTGCATTAAAATTTTTGAAAAAAATAGCAATGCACAAGAATAAATTGTTCACTACAATTCTACAAGTTATTTTAATGAAAATCCATCATTTAGGTACTCAACCACTGAACTAACATGAAAACATGCATTATATTTGAAGGAAAAGTAACGTACCATTTCTAAAAAATAATAGAATGTCACATAATCATACAAAACTTCCATAAATAAAACTTATATATTGCAGAAGATATATTGATTTCCTACATTTCCTCCTCTTACACACTATTCAAGCTAGTTGTGAAATTAATTCAAATCATCCCTTTATGTCCACAAAATATATATTTTTTCCCATATTTACATTTCCATTAATGTGTCAGAGAGACCATTATTAGCTTTCACTCTCCCTTTCGTCTTGTAACTTATCACAGGCCTGGAGTCACATGCCATCCCATGTGGGATTGAAATATCAATACCCCTTTGTGACCATCCCAATCATTCTTTCAATGTAACCATTAACCCCCTACCTTACATGTTGAACCCCTTAGCTCAACCCATATGTCGAATTCCTCACCCCTCTCAAAGATGGATATTTCCTTGGACTATTATCACTTGCAGGCATGATTAGGGTGTAGTAGACCTCTAGATCCTTGGGATTCTCTTTGCTAGTGATATATATACTCAATAGGTTAGTGGAATAAATAAATTGTGTATTTCCCATACTTTGGTCTCAATTAGAATCAACCTAACTTCCAAAAGGAGCATTCAACCCAAATTGTTTTACCATGGTGCATCAATAAATTTTGAGAGTTGTGTCCTAGAGAAAATAAGGGCATTGTGCAAAATAATTTGTGAATGTGAATGCACTATAGGCATGGATTTGTTCCACAACTACTCATGCGACTTTCTTAGCTTCCTGGAAAAAGATCCACCTTTAACAATTTGACATTTATGGGTATTAGGGAGACTTTATCCTCCTTACCAAAAATTCAATCCCACATCCAACACATTCAGGCTCAGGACATAAAATTAAAAGTGACATTGTGCCACCTTGGGACTAAGAGAGAAGAATGGGAAGTCTCAATGATTTTTTTGGAAGGATTTGTGTTAAGGCTCTAGCCTTCATTAATTATTAGTATATATTTATGGTTAGGTTGGCTTAGTGGTAGGTTACATCATGCTCACTTTATCTCCTATTTACAATAAAGGAGATTCATTTGTATAAGAATCGTGTCTTATGCATTGGATATGTTGTAAAGCTTGGTTTCCTCCTCATAATGGCTTCTTATTAATTGACTATTTATCATTCTAAAGGAATGGAGTTACTTATTATTTATATATTTATTCTATTTGGAGAATTCAGTTCATAACAAATGATCATACAGTTCTCTACCAAGTTCTCATAGGGATTGATCATGCTATTTGGAGAACTTAGTTCATAACCAAGATGGGATAAAACCTTGCATCCCAACTTGGTTATGAACTAAATTATTCACACACACACACACACAGAGAGATGGTACAAACTTAGAGAAGGAAGAGTGAAATATCTTAATGATAGTGTTGTTAGTTATTGGTTATTGGTGTTGTTTATTGAGTATTCATTAGGTAGTTAACTATATATATAGACACGGTGAATATAAATAATTCCATTCTTTGTAACATCCCTATTTTGTGTGCCTATATAAATAATGTCATTCTTTGTAGAATATATCATATCTGATAATGGAATAATAACTTTTTTTATTTCTTGGCTACTATGTACATTGTTCCATTTCATATCAATTGGTATCAGATTTGGCTTCCATGAATACCACAAGAGATATATTACCTTCTTCTTTAGGATTCAATGGTCATTATAGGGATCCAATTCCTCTATCTACAACTAGATTTTTTTCCTAAGTGTCACACATGGTGCCTCACAAAAAACAACAAAGTGAAGATGAATCTCTCACAAATCTAAAAAATTCATATTTGCCAGTAGTGACAATAGTTGTTTTGGAAACGGATTCAAGTTACCCAGTAGAAAATTCATGTTAAATCATATCTAGCCAAGGAGATAGTAGGTATACATATTAGTAGTTTCAAAAGAGCACCTCCATCTAGCCTACATTCCTTGGACGCATCTACACTAGTAGATCTCTCAGAAAATGTAGGTTCTCATTCTATCCCTTCATTTGATGCTACTTCATGCAAGTATGTTTCTTTAGAAGTCAATTTCACATTGGAAGAAGATTACTTGAACCTTGGGTGTAATATTGTTCAAATCTCCACCTATAAGGGAACTACAAATAAAAAGAAAGGGAAACCAAGACTTGGGGGAGAGAAAATGTCTCTAATTGGATCAATGATTTTGAATCCAAGAATAATTCTACAAATAAACATTTTGTTGTGTTAGATTTGGATGAAGGGAGTTTGGCCAAAAATTGTAAAATAGATAGTTTTGTGTGAAAAGATGGAATATTTGTAGTGCAACATTGAATTCCTTGTAGTGTAATTATATCAACGAAAATTTCCAATATTAGTTGTGAGGATTGATATCTTGTAGTTGTGATTCAAATACTCAATGAATAGGAAGAAACATGTAATAGGGGGTATCCTAAGAAAGGACTGTAGAAGAAATCAATGCAATTACTCTATCAAAATGAAATTGTGAAGCTAGAAAACCACCATGATGCAAACATCATCAATAGATACATGGAGCATATATGGAATAAAATTCCCAAGAAAAAATAGAAATCATGTACTTGGATTATTTGTTGTTTTTTATTACTTGGAAGAGGAACAATCCTTCAATATATTCGAAAGCACGAAAGAAAAATGTATTTAATCCAAGAAAAGCATTTCCATTCCAATTATTCACTAGGGTCATTGGAATCTTTTGATTTTCTCTCATTTTGGAGAGGATTTCAATTCTAAAGCAAGAAAACCATGTATGTTTATTTGGATTCACTTAAGGAAAATAAACCAAACCATATTGAACCATTGATATGAAATTTCCTCATAGATGATCATAAAGAATATGGAATGTCACAAATTATTTCTGAATATTGGATCCCTTGGAGGAGGAGTGTTGGACCTTGGATGAGGAGTGTCTTGTCTTAGATATTTTCTTGTGGATCCTCATTAACTTGGATCTTGACATATGTCACCTATAGGAGGATTTATTCACACGTGTGGACTTACTTGTTTGTAGTAGGTTGGTTGTAAGGTTTTAGGCCCACTTTCGTATTGTTGGCCTTCATTACCTCTCTATATGTAAAGGAATGAGATAGTTGTTTCATAATTGTCATCATCATTGTGCTATTTTATTTGTACTTGTCTTCTTGGATTAAGACATTGGTGTTCATGAGGAAAACCTAGCAAAAGTTACGATGTTAAAGAACATGTCCATTGTTGGGATCTTTCTCTTGTAAGATGATTGGGTTTGTTCTTGTGAGTTAGACATTGGAGATGTTGAAATCATTGATAATATTATGCTTATTATTATTTAGAATTGAGTTAGAGATGTAGGAGGAGAAACATTAGTATCTTTTTCTCTTTTATTCATTCTATTTTTAATTTTTCACTTGTTTCGGGAACTAGGGTTTCTTGAGAACTCTTGAAGTCTAGGATGTTAGGGTTTCTACTCTAAGGAGTTAAGGAGTTAGGTTTTCATGACAAACCCTAGGGTTGTACCTAATGAGGAGGAAGAGAAAATGATATGACTTTCATGAAGCCAAGGACGACTTCTTAGTGTGATCTTATATTATTGGAATCTCTTCGTTGGAGCTCAAGTTTTTGTGCTTTTACTTGGCTAGGGTTTTGGAGAGCTCAGAGGATTGTAATGGCCTACAGTAAGAATCCAAAAGTACGTACTTGAACTTCGTCTCCTATAAATATATATGAATTTTTCAGCTATCCAAAATTGTCTTTGGAGAATTTGGCATTCCATGGGAGGGAATTGAGTTAGACATTGGAGATGATGAAATCATTGATAATATTATGCTTATTCTTATTTACAATTGAGTTAGAGATGTAGGAGGAGAAACATTGGTCTCTTTTTCTCTTGTATTCATTCATTTTTTCACTTTTTCACTTGTTTTAGGCACTAGGGTTTCTTGAGAATTCTTGAAGTCTAGGGTGCCAAGGTTTCTACTCTAAGGAGGTGAGGAGTTAGGTTTTGATGACAAACACTAAAGTTGTACCTAATGAGGAGGAAGAGAAAAGGATATGCCTTGCATGAGGCCAAGGAGGACTTGTTAGTGTGATATATTCTTATTGGAGTCTCTTTGTTGGAGCTAGGGTTTTTGTGCTTTTACATAGATAGGGTTTTGGGGGGCTCGGAGGGTTGTACTGGCCTACAGTAAGAAACCAAAAGTACATACTTGAACTTCATCTCCTATACATATATATGAATTTTTCAGATATCCAAAATTTTCTTTGGAGAATTTGGCATTCCATAGAAGGGAATTGACATATAAGCAGCATGAGGCTAATTGGATCTCTTACATAGATTCATGTACTTGACTTATGCTAGCTCGGGTTGAGGGAGTGGACATGTAAGTGGGTGGACCCAGAAATGGAACATTGACTTGAAGAGGGATTAGATGATTGGATCCCTTGGAGGAGGAGTGTTGGATCTTGGATGAGGAGTGCTCTTGTCATAGATATTTTCTTGTGGATCCGCATCACCTTGGAGCTTGGCATATGTCACTTGTAGGAGGATTTCTTCACATGTGTGGTGTTGTTTGTAGTAGGTTGGTTGTAAGTTTTTCGGCCCACTTTTGTATTGTTGGCCTTCATTTCCTCTCTATATGTAAAGGAATGAGATAGTTCTTTCATAATTGTCATCATCATTGTTCTATTTTCTTGGTACTTGTCTTCTTAGAGCAAGACACTGGTGTTTATGAGGAAAACCTAGTAGAAGTTATGATGTTTAAAGAACGTGTCCATTGTTGGGAGCTTACTCTTGTAAGATGTTTGGGTTTTTTCTTGTGATTTAGAAATTAGAGATGATGAAATCATTGATAATCTTATGTGTATTCTTATTTACAATGGAGTTAGAGATGTAGGAGGAGAAACATTAGTCTCTTTTTCTCCTTTATTCATTATATTTTTTACTTTCTCACTCATTTCGGGAACTAAGGTTTCTTAAGAATTTTTCAAGTCTGGGGTGTTAGGGTTTCTACTCTAAGTAGGTAAGGAGTTAGGTTTTCATGAAAAACACTAGGGTTGTACCTAATGAGGAGGAACAAAAAAGGATATGTCTTGCATGAGGCCAAGGAGGACTTGTTAGTGTGATCTTATCTTATTAGACTCTCTTCGTTGGAGCTATGGTTTTTTTTTTTTACTTGGATAGGGTTTTGGAGATCTCGAAGGGTTATATTGGCCTATAGTAAGAAGCCAAAATTACGTACTTGAACTTTGTATCCTATACATATATATGAATTTTTCTTGGGAGAAGTGTTAATACCCTTTGAAAGGTAGTGTCTACTTCATTTATTGTTGATTTTTCATTTTAGGATCAATTCAGAATGTGTAATATGACTCTCAGTATTATAGGGTGTGACATGTTGGAATGAGCTTCCATTTTTTTTCTTCGAAAGCTCAAGTTACAAATTCTTATGGAGGAATCCAATATTTGAGAGCATGTCATGAAAGTGGTTCTAAAACTTGTCAATCCAACATAATTAGATGCTCACCATAAAAAGGCCAAGGAAAAGAGAATCATCATTTATTCAATGAAGGATCATTCCATCTCCCATATTACAAAGAGGATGACATGTAAGGACATGTTTGGATCTTTGATTGAGTTGCTTCAAATATCTTGTATTTTTCAATAGATTCTCTTGTGAAACATAAAAACTCAATAAAAATTCAGACAAGAGTGCCCATAAAGGGAGGGAAGAGCTCCTAGTGAGAGGAGTTGAGGGTTCAAATCAAGTAAAATAATACTAAACTAAAAGATGCAAGTAAAATTATATAAAAGTGTAAAGTGTTTGAATGGGAAAATTCATGAGATTTTGCAAAAAACACCCTATTATGTGGGTGGTGTGATAGGTTTGACAGGAAGCAATAACACATGAGACCCATCAAGGAGACTTGAGACTATTGAGATCCAAGTATATTAATAATGAACAAAGGATAACTCAAGCTGAGGGGCACTCCACTAGAATAATTTAATGAAATGTATATGGCCTACATATCAAACTAGGTAATTAATGTCAACACTCTTTATTAACCTTTTGTGGTGCCCTCTGATAAAGGTCTATGGTGATACTAGCACTGGAATGACTAGTTTAATGCAACAAATCAATGTTGGTAAGGGCCAAGTGTAAAGGAGGAGACCAATTAAAAAAAAAAAAATCAAGTTGGAAAAAGAGATGGGAAGGAAGAACAAACCACCATACATGGTTAGAGCACCTTCAAAAAACCATCATAGGGTAGAGTAACATGAAAGTTCAAGTTTTGTGTGCTTCATTTTTCCCCCACGTTGAAAAAAAAATGTCATATATAATCAAAGCATGGTTACTGTCATTTTTAACTATTCACATCCAATTCATGATCCAAGGGAGAGAAGGCCCTATGTTGGATGAGAATCCAACTTATCCAAATAGTAGGAAAATATAAATAAATAAAAAGGAAGGGGAAAATCCCTTCTAGGAAAACTGTGTTTGTTATCAAGAGCCACAAACCAAGGGTTAGTATTTCCAAACTCAATAAATTGCAAGGAACATTCCACAAGTTAATAAAATTCAAAGGAAATAAAGGGCAAGGATGCCCAAACAGGGAGCCATTGACAAAAACTAGGGAAAAAAAAAGGCAAGGGATCATTCAGTACTATTGATACCTCGTTCTCCATCCATATTACAAAGCCAGTCCACTTTTTGTTTTATAACATTTATTTTTCAAAATGTGTAGGGTGTCGACCATATTTTTCCTCCTATCAAAACATGGCACATGGACTAATTAAACTAATAAATATGTAATCATTTACTTTTTTCTAGGAAATAAAAAAAATATCATTTCACATAATAAATATACTTAAAAACATGCATATCAAGGCATGTAGACCTTTTTGGCCACTGTGATGCATGGCACAGATTTTTGCAAGACTAGATTTGGAGGCCTTGTCCTGAAACATACACTAAGTCAATTTAACTATGCACAAATAAAATATAAAAATCATTTTGATATAATATTATGAGAAAATTTAAATACCTAGGTACTCTCCTCACCGAACTTCGTCCGTTCATTTGATTCTCATATGATTTTACAATTTATTTCCATACTTTTAAACTAACATCAATTGCTCGAGCAGGAGTTTTTTATTTTCTTTGTTTGGCTACACCTAAATCTCTTGCAATTATGAGACATTTGTATTTTCACTTTCTACTGACCAAACTACATCAAATTTAGACTCCAAGTCGTGAATTACAGCTTTATGCAGGTACATTGGTATCTTTGTGAATGGAAAATGGAGATGGTATTTGAACCGTTGAAGGCATGATTCCTTCAAATTGTTCACAAAAGCCTTCCCAGCATATGACATTTGGATATCACCTAAAACCATGGTGTATTCTATCATTGCATCATAGTTACCAATGCAAGATCCAAAACATGGCATTGTGGAATAAGTTTGGGTCCCAGGAGTGGATTTGGCATTGGAAGTCTCCACTCTTTGTTCCAAATTCTTAGAGGTTATCGTCAATGATTTCCTCCTTGATCTTTTACTCGATTCATTTTAAGCCGTAATATTGGCTCATTGCTCCTTAATTGGGGCATATTATATTAGTAATGTTATTTTATTTATGTTGGCTTTAGGCCATTAGTTGTAATTATACCTCCTAGTCTCCTATATATACCAAGGAGACATTTTCATTTTGAATCATCTTGTACTTGAACATTTAAGTGGGGTAAAAGGAGGTTTCCCCCTTGAAGAGGCTTATTATATGAAATTGTCTCTTTTTCAAGGCATTGAGTACTTTTTTTGAGGTTTTTCTATGCTATATTGATATTTGGTTCTTAACATATGGTATCAGAGCTCAAGGTCTTGGGGTTTCGCTGCTACATCTGAGACACCTTGGCATTTTTGCTATAACTTGTTTTCTACAATGATTCAGAAGGAATGGATTGGAGGATATTTAGTAGATGGATCAAGGTACGTTGGGTTCAAAATTCATCTCTTGAGGCCTTATACTTTCAGAGATACAGCCTGTACAAGATAGGGTTTTGGAATCATCCTTAATTGAGTCATTAAGGAATTTTTGCTATAAAATATTCTTTGTAACATTTCAAACCCTAAAATTTGGAGGCTATTTACAAAAATCAATAAAGTATCTGTGGTAAAAATGTCATATTTTGGGTCATCTTAAATTTGTAGATACACCTTGTGTAAGATAGGGTATCTGACTAGTCCTATTGACTAGTCTCAAGAAGGTGTTCCAGGTAAAACAATCATAACTTATTCCTAGAGTATCCAAATTGTGTGGGACTAGTTTCATTGGATCGCGGATAGTCTGTAGTATTTCTAGTGCGAGTTTCGGAACTTAGTATCAATTATTTTGTGTGGGGCACGCTATACAAGTGAGATTGCTTGGAAAGGACAAAAATCGACAAGTTGTGGGGAAGTTACCATAAATTCCACTTGGCACATCCAATTTTGATTAGACCTGTGGCATTGCAAGAAGAAATATCAGAGAAATACATAAAAGAAAGTTTCATACCCAGAAGGGTCAAAACTTGGGAGATACAATAGAAGAAATATTGTCTAAAAGAACCACCTCACAATCAAGGTTCAAAAGTGATACTTGGCCAACATGCCACCAAAAAAGGGAACTTGTACACCAAATAAGCCTCCAGAAAATCCTACTTGGACTCTTGATGAAGGTGAAGAAATGTGTAGGGACATAAATGAACTACAAAAGAAGATGGATTCAATGGAAGCTAAGTTGGATACTAAGATGGATTCAATGGAAGCTAATTTGGATACTAAGATGGATGGTTTAAAAGGGGAGATCATGAAAGTATTGAAAAATTTCGTAACAGAGAAGACACCTAAAAGTGAAAATGCATCCCATGAAATTCATGATGAGGACACAAGGAAGGTGAATCAAGAATGGAGAAACTCCAACTTTGGTTTGAAGACCAACCCTGTTCCTAAGATTGATATGTGGAAGTTTGATGGCAAGGACCCAATCACATGGATACTTCAAATGGAGCAATTCTTTGATCTCCATAATGTGCCACATACACAAAAGGTACGAATCGCTTATTTATATTTAGAACCTAATCAATTTGTATGGTATCGATGGATTTGTTCTCGCAAATCACTCGTCACTTGGAAAATTTTCATGGAAGAAATGATAGCACACTATGAGGATACAAGGAGCAATACCTTCTTTAGCCAATTGATAAATCTCAAG
>ML780616.1:789176-820443 GCA_009831015.1 Picea engelmannii | reverse complement strand
TTTTAAGACTACAACCATACAAACAGATGTCCCTCAAGCAAGCCAAGAAGGATAATAAATTATCACCAAAGTACTATGGCCCTTATAAGGTGTTGCAAAATATTGGTACTATAGCATACAAATTGGAGCTGCCTGCATCTTCACGAGTACACCCAGTTTTACATGTTTCATGCTTAAAGAAGGATATAGACAACAAGATCCCAGTTCAAACTATATTGCCAGAACTTGGTGAGGAAGGAAAAATCATATTGGATCCTGAAGCCATCACTGACACAAGAATTCTCCAGCTGAGGAACAGATCCATTTCAGAGTATCTCATTAAATGGAGGAAACTACCGGCTGAAGATTCCACTTGGGAAGATGAGTCTTTTATACAGAATCATCCAGAGTTACTCAACCGTTGCGGACAAAACTTGTCTCAAGGGGAGGGGCATGTTAAGCCCTAATATTGGCATTTACCCCTTAATTGGGGCATATTATATTAGTAATGTTATTTTATTTATGTCGGCTTTAGGTCATTAATTGTAATTATGCCTCCTAGTCTCCTATATATACCAAGGAGACATTTTCATTTTGAATCATCTTGTACTTGAACATTTAAGTGGGGTAAAAGGAGGTTGCCCCCTCGAAGAGGCTTATTATCTGAAATTATCTCTTTTTCAAGGAGTTGAGTACTTTTTCTGAGGTTTTTCTATGATATATTGATATTTGGTTCTTAACAATTCAAGAGTGGTTGGGGAATCAATTGATTCCCTTTGACAGGGTAGATTTGCTTGCAATGTTTCAAGGGTGTTAGCGGATCATTTTTCTATGTATCTTGCAATCGTTTTCAAGTCTACACTGTCAAGTTTTTTAACGGTCTCCATCCCAAATATCGAAGCCAATGCCTCTTTCTCCTGGTCAATCTCATGTCCCTAGATATATAAAAAAAAAATGTTTTAATTTTTTGAAAAAAAAACAAAAAACAAAAAATCAAAAAACAAATTGAGACAATTAGAAATCTATAAATTGATAATTACTTACCTCATTGTGGATAGATTATGCTTTCTTCCCTCTTCTTGAAATTTTTAGGGAGCTAGGGAAAATCCCTTTGATCCCTTCTTCCTGTTTTTTTTTTTGCATGTCTTTTGAAAATCCATAAAGCTACCCCTGTCTTTTGCAATGGGAATGAAGGTACCACGGTCCCCCAATGATCAATTCACCTCTACCCATCTTTCTTTACAATGAATATTGCAATGTAAACCCCTAACAATTTGTATTCATCTTGCAGGTGCTCTTTTATTGGATGGATTTTGCGCTTCTACAGCTCTTGATCTCTCAAGCTCTCGATCCCTCCATGATTTGTGAACAAGTACAAGTGGTCATGGTCTAATATTAAACGTTTTGACCGGTTATAAGGGTTCAATCCATGGTTTCTCTTCTCCGTAGGAGCATTAAAATGAGAAAACTAAAATGAGAAAACTTCCTTTAACTGTGTGATAGTAGTTGCAAACTAAAATGAACATTTTTCACTAGCATCCACTTTCTTCAACATAAAATGCCTTGCCACCTAGCTTTGTTCTAGCCTGCGGGATTTTCCTTTTTTGGAGGTTGAACCACCAGTCAGAGCTAAATTCGGTGTAATCCATGCCAGCTTTAGCACTGACTTTGGGCGTCAACATAATCTCTTTGGGGTGCAAGAGTCAACACAAAAAAGCACCTAGTATAGCACCTAAACTAGTTCCTAGTGTATTGTTTTTAATCTAAAAAACTTAATAAAACACACAAATAATTGAGTTTAAAAATGTGGCAAAATGGGGGTATTGTAGTAGTTTTTATTCTTTATGAGATTGATTACATAGTCCACAAAGAGAATAAGGAATAATTGTTAATAAAAAATCATAAAAAGATTCATTTTATCCCTAAGATGAACATCTAGTCTCAAAGCCTGAAGAGAAAAGCATGAATGTTTGTTTACCACATATTGATGGAGAAGTTCATGAGAGAATATCCAAACCTTAAAACTCTAGAATTATATATTTAAAACTAGTTGAATCCTTGTATGAAAGGTGGAATAAAAATATGCTTGTGTGGTGAGAGTCTTTTTTACTTAATTTTTAATTTAAAGAAAGTAGAGACTTAATCTTCTATAGTGGCCCCTAGTTATGAGAACCAATGCATTGTATCTCAATCTATGGTCTTTGGACTTGTTGTAAAGGAATAAATTTCCTCAATCATATTAGTCTAGGTAAATCTCCCTCATCTCTTTCAACCTCTTGGACAACACAATCTTTGAAGCAATTGGAAATAAGTTGGGGAGATTCTTAGGTAAGTTCGATCCAAGATTGAGCATGTGCACATGTGCTTAGATTTATGTAAAATTATACCTTGAACAAGATCTCTATCAAAAAATAGAACTTTAATCCATAATTACCTCATGTACAACCACTAGACCAGGAGAAACTTCCCTTCGAGTGTAATAGTTTCCACAATATGGACATTTCAGTAAGCATTTCATGAAGAAAACTCTATACTCGGTCCTGAAGAAAAATTAAAAGTTTTAAAAAATATCCAATCCCTTTAACGGAAGGAAAAAAACAACCTGTAGTTTCTTCTCAAAGAAACAATGAAGTCAAATATTCTCCAAGTCAAAATAAATTTTCTTCTTTGTAAATAACATAAGAAGAGGAGGTGCATCATGTAGGTAATGAAATACATGAAAACTTAGTTTAAAAAATAAACGACCAATGAGGTTGAACCTCTAGAAAATACTTCAAAAAGAGAAATACAAGCACAAGAACATGAGAAAGCTCCTCCTTTATACCTTCTCCATGGGGATGTTCAACAAGGAGGTTTTCATCTTCCCTCTAAGGAGGTCTACCATGGAGGTTTGCATCTTCCCTCCAAGAGTTCTAGCAAGGGGAATGAATTGATGTGAAGAAGAGAAGGGAACAAAGTTACAATGAGATTGCCAAGAAAAGTGAGACTTTTCAAAGTGAGGGATCAATTGGTGGCAACCTTATGTAGAGGCTTCTCGATTAAAGAAAATTTCAAATGGCCAACTTAGGAAGACTCGAACCTATGATGATCTAGGATATGGGAAAGAGCTCATATTTTGCAAAAGATTTTAAGTTTATTATTTTTCCTAAATTCATTTCTTTTTTTTTAAATCATCTCCCTACATGTATAGTTGGAGTTAAATTTTGCAACCCTTTTAGTTTATACTGATAGAAAAGCAACTTAATTTTCGTAAAAAAACATAATTTGTAACAATTATTATTTATTTCATAATATTGATATAAATTTGTAATTGATATTTCTATATCTTTTTATTTGAACACTACCATCTTCGACATCATACTAATGCGATAAATTATAATATTTTATCAACTAATTTTTAAACAAAATTATGTTTAAACATAAATCTAATAAATTATAATATTTTCTAAACTTATTCTTTTTAAACAAAATTATGTTTAAGCATGAATCTTAAAAACTTGTTTTACTAATTCAACTCAACTTAAGTATATCAACATCCATTGTCCACTTATTTTTTGTATATCACTAAGAAAAAATAACCTTGATAGATCTATCATTCAAATAGATACAATGCTTTTGTAAGAAAAACCCATAACCAAAAACTCATAACCAAGCAAAACCAATATAATAACAAAAAAAGCCATACTAAAAAGGACCATATCGTTATCTCAACGATAAGGTTGGATGTCTTTTTCCACATTTAAAAGAAATAAAGAAAGTGGGGGTGAGATAAGGGTTCACACGCATCTAACCATGCCATGTGACCTTATTCAAAATATACTTTAATATGTCGCACCTACCATATCATATCATATCCATGTGACCAAGACCAACACCCACTTTTCTTTTACACCCATACATATGGCATTAAGAACATAGGTTTTAGGTCAGTGGATTTGTTTTTCCAAATTCATTGAGAACTTACACTTATGCCCTCTTCCTTTTAGTAGTGACAAGACAAACCACAAAATATAACCATGTCATTTAAGAGAATGCACCTCTATGTTGTATATGGATGAAGATAGTGCCAAACTCTTATGTGTTGTTATGGTGGGATGAATTGATTTATTTGAATGCATACATAGCTCAAATTTTAATGATATCCCATGATTTGAAGATAAGTATAAGTTTGAGTTTGTTTAGCATCAACTTTTCTTTCAACATGTTTATAGTATTTTAGGTTTGACTTTGAGTGCCTACAACTAAGCTTTATGAATGGAGATTTTTGTAATGAAATGAAAGATGGATTATTTCGAACTCATAGTTGTTGTGATTGTTTCATGAAAGGAGTAATGGTGAATGAAATAGGTTAAAATTATACATGTAAATTGTCTTGTTGCATGTCTCATTCCCTTATACTACCATCATATTTATTTCCTCATGTTCTATTTTTTGATCCCAAGCTAATTTTGATTTGTGGTCCTATTTTACCTAACTTATTAGATGATAATGGATTTGATTGGTGTACTAAAAATTATTGTCATTGTTGTGTAACAGGATCTAGAGGAGGCCATGGAAAGAGGATGTGGACGGTGTAGAACTACTAAATCACAGAGAGGAAAGTGGGTGGAATAGGATATGACAACAAAATCTGTAGATACAATAAAGGTAAGAAGACAAAGCAACCTAAACCAAAGGAGGAAGGTCATTATGAATTCACAAATTCTACAATATAGAGGGGATAAAGTCATTTTTTTCCATGATGCCTTTGAGGTCAAACTTATTGGTTGAAAATGCACAAGAATGGTGATTAAATGTGATTCTATGATCAAGGGAAAAGTTTGAAAATTAGGATGGGAATGTGGGATAGGGATGTTGGATACTTTTCTTTTGAAATTTTGGCTCGATGTATATACCTATAGTCATAAAATTGTTTTTTTTTTCAATTCCAAAACATGATATCAATATGTCAAATATATGGCTAAGGTAAGGTTTTCTATTGGACAACATATTCATTTAAATGATATGATTGGTGTACTAAACATTATTGACTATGTTGTGTATTACAGGAGTCAGATGAGGCCATGGCAATAGATGTGTCATATCAAATGAGGACACAATGGATGACGCGGGACATCAAGTACTCAAATTTTGACTTAACTTAGGAGAAATTGGTATGATGTAATTTTGTAATATGTTCATATTTTTCACAATATTATTAAACTTTATAGTGTATTATCCAATCTTGATAGAAATTAATGCATGTTGTTTATTGTTTTAGATGGAGATTGGAGAAAATGTAGAGCATGAGCATTCAACTAGCAAAAGAAAGATATATGTATGTGGATGTGGACCTAAAACTATTAAATCACGTAGAGGATAGTGAGTCGAAGAGGATATGACAATGGATCATGCAGACACAACAAATGACTGCACTGAACAAGAGGTTGGTCAGGACTATAGTACATGGGATGAATACTTTGAGAAAAATCTTGTTTGTGGATGTTATGTATTTCGTGGAAAGAAACAATTAAAATGAGTGATTGTACAAAGACATTACATAGATGATGAGATTCCACTGGGTAGTATGCCTCATACAATCGATTCAAAACCAATAGGAATTGTGGTAAGAAATTTTCCAATTTGATCTAAATAATATGTATACTTATTTTAAACATTGGTTTATATTATTTAAATAATTTATTTTTTCTTGATGAATACTTGCATGATAAAGTTCTTGGTTTAAAGTTTCCTGGAGCACCAACTTCTAGCCTAGAGGGAAATGATAATTTATCATATGATGCATATAAAAAAAATATGTGCACATATACCAACTCCGAAGATGAGGATTTGATGAAAACAAGTAACAGAACAAGCATTGCTTTAAAGATGCATAATTTACTTAAAGACAAGGGGAAGGTGGACTACAAACCCTATGAGAATGAATTTGATGGAGATGATGACTTTCCCCTGAGTTTGAGATCAATTTACAAAGAGACATTTTATCATTGACTATATTGTGCTTGGCCCAGTGATCAACAACTACCTAGATTGTATGAGGTGTTTCAACTTTGGGGATACAACTACATGATACGACCCTCCAATATTCATGGAGAAAATCTAGGCCTCTTTATTTTCCAAAATGTCCACATGGGATCTAAATATAGAAACAATTCACAACAAAACACTAGGAGATTAATTCCATATTATGGTTTGTCATATTACAATGGTGAATGGAGAAGGCTAGCAGAATATAATCCTAGCATGTCAGCATATGGTCTAAATTTGAATATGTATACACATCGTCTCCAATTGGAAAGTGGAAAATAAATGAATAGAGGTCATCTTACATGTATATATGGATGTGCATACACACACAAAAATATTGTAGGTTTTGTAAATAGTGGTAAGGGAAGGGACCCTATTGTAAGATCGAATTGTCAATTTGTTGAAGTTATAAATGATAAAATGGAGATATGGAAAGAGAGGTTGATAGATTGATAATGGTTGAGGCTATTATGGACCTTTCCATTGGGGATGAGTTATTGACTAATTACCCCTTCTTAAAATGTACTTCTGCGCGCAAGAAAAGGGAAGAACAAGGTCTCCCTAAACATATTCTTAAGGGCAGAAAACCAAAGAATAATCAATGAGTGTGGATTGACATTTTATAAACTATGTTGTCAAAATTGTGTTTTATTTTAAATTATTGTATAAAAAAGTAGTCTATAAAATAATGTTTTGTTATTCAATTGATGTATATATGTTCATACATTCTATATTTTTATTGGTTAAGGCATATTTGATTATATTTCATTGAAATTGATACAATTATGATTTATCCAAATGTTGTTAAACATTAAATAATGTTTGTGCTTGTTGATAGGTAGAAGGTATTGATGATACACCTACTAATACCCAAGATCAAACTGGTTTATTAAGATTTGGACGGGATGATCCAAACCATCCTTTAAACCATACCAGGGAGAAAAGAACAACATTGAAGAGAATACTACCAGTTGATAAATTTGAAGAGCTAATGAGATTAGAATACATTGATGGCATGCCACATAGATTTAATGATTATGATGATAGTAAAAATGTAGTGCATGAAGAATGATTGAATGAAATTCTTACAGGTTTCTTTGGGGATGGAAATAATGATGACGATAATTATCATATGATTGACAGTAATGATGATAGCAAGGGTAATTACCACCAACGTAATCTTGATGATATCAACCTGAAAGACTCAATCAAGCAAGTTACAAAGACACCCGTGTTCAGATCGGGTGCAAGTAGAACCTCAAAAATTGCATGCATGTTGATATTATTAGAAATGAAGTCACTATTTGGTTGGTTAGACAAAGGATTCACTACCCTACTGAAGTGAGTTGAAATGTATTTCTTACTTTGCATTGTCAATTGGTGTACGTAATTCATAAATATTCATCAACTTCGTTTATATTTATTTAAGGGGATTTTAAAACCATATATTGTATATAAACAGTCCTAGTATAGATTGACATGTCAAACATGTTCATCATAAGTTAAACATTCAATTGATTTAATCTATGGAAATCGTACAGGGCACTAAAAACTAAAATATTCCCTAAAGAGAATATGTTTCCATCAAGCTGAGAAGCACGTAAGTTGTTGGTTGAGTTGGGGATTGAATATAAGAAAATTCATTCATGAAAAAATGATTTCATTTTATACAAAGATGAATATAAAAACAAGGTAGAATGCCTTGTATGCAAAGAGAAGAGATATCGTACATATGTACAAGGTCCTACGGTTCCAAAGAAGGGTTTATGTCAAATGCCAATTATACCTAGACTTCAACGATTTTTCCATTGGAAGTCACTTGCAAAATTGATGGACTAGCATGCAAAGAACATGAGTAAATATGGATTCATGTGGATTTCAGCCGACTCCAAAGCAATGAAATACATAGAGGAAAAATGACCAAGTAAATTCAATGATGAACCACATAGTATTAGGTTTGGTCTTGCAAATGATGGAGTGTGCTCATTCTCTTTCATGAGCTCAAATTATATTGTTTGGACAATCGGATTGATAGTATACAATATTCCCCCATGGATGAGTGTTAGAAAGGAGCACCTTATGTTGACTCTCATTGTTCCAGGAAAACATCAAGTTAAAAACATGGATGTTTATATTGCACCTTTTATTGATGAGATGCAACTGTTATGGAAAGGAATAAGAATGTATGAGATATCGTTTCCACCATCAAATAGGTCCTTCATGTTGTATGGTGTGCTATGTTGAAATATTCATGATTTCCCAAGACTTGGTGTCTGTTCTGGTAAGATAAAATATTTACGTACTCACCCTCATAATTTATTTTCATCCCAACTTCCATACTTACTTTTATACTATTATTTTGTTGCTATTAACATTACTTATTGAATTGCAGGGCTTCAAACAAAGGGGATACTTCTATGTCCAATATGTGCAAATCAATTTCAAGGGAGGTATTCTAAAGATCTACATAAATTTATTTACGCAAACAACATGTTTTTTCTACCACCATATCATAAGTTTAGAAATCATCTAAAGAATCAATTTGATGGAAAAGTTGAAAATAGAGGCCCTCCCATGATTATGGGTCCAATTGATTGGCTTAAGAAGTATGAAGATGTGAAATTGAAAGGTTGGGAAGATTTTTTTGATAGAGGTGATTCAATTAAAGAACCTAAACAAGTTGTAGTTAATGTGCCAGAAGGAATGAAAAGATAATCCATATTTTATGAGCTCCCTTGCTGGAAGGATCTATTAATATCTCACCTATTATATCCTATGCACATATTCAAAAATGTCCCAGATTCTATATTTAAAGATATATCAGGGAAAGAGAAGCACACCTTGTCTTCGAGGAGAGATATTTCTCTTTCGTGTACCAAAATTGATAGAAGACATTTGTGGCCAAATATGGAAAATGAAATATATGCAGAAGCTCCATGGATTTTGAAAAAAAAAGAGATAGACCAACTAAAGAATGGAATCCGCTCAATAAAGGACACCTACTAGCTATGGGTCATAGTTGGATAAATATTTTACAGTTGATGGACATGTCACGGGATTTAGAACACATGATTTTCATAATTTTATGAAGGTCATATATATTGTCATTTAATTTTTACCAGTAGCATTGATTAAGTACTAAATATATTTTGATATTTTGTTGTGTGACAAAAAATACTAATGACCTTTGATAAATGTGTTTGATAGCATATCATTTCATTGAAAATTAGGGGGGATTCATGTCTTACTGTTGACTTAAGGAATTTCATAAGTCGATTGTCAACATTTACAAGGTATGTAGTATGAAATGTTCATGTGTGAGAGACATAGAGACATTATATTCCATTTTAATTTTTCACTAAAGGTTTATACTAATTTACTATTCTTATATTAGTTGGGTGACCGCCAAGGAGATCCACGAATGTGAAGTACCAAAATGGAAGAAGTAAATTGCATAAATTGTATGTGTATTTGAGAAGGATCTCCCTACAAGTTTCATGGACCTACAAGTCCATTTACTTATACACCTAGTCGATGACATTGAATTGGCAAGTGTCGTATCAACGAGATGGATGTTTTTCTTTGAGAGGTATATAAAAACTCTAAAAAGATATGTTCGACAAAAGTCACATCCAAAGGGTTGTATGGCTGAAGGGTATGTATTGAATGAAGCATTTTACTTCTTATGCGAATTCCTTGATAAGGATTTGGAAGATGGGCCATGCTTCTAGGATGAAAAATGAGCATTAGATATTATTGATGGATAAAAACCACAATCTAGTGGTGTTCAAGAAGAAATTAGTAAGTAAATTCATGATCATTGTGGTTGTTTTTCTTGCAATCATTAATTTTCTCTGTAATTTATTTGTCAAATTAACAACATAACATTTGGAGTTTGAAATAAACATGTTGACATGTAATAGGTGTAGACGAAAGTGCTATACTCGACAAGTTCATTCTATACCTCATTGAATTTATGAACAAATGGATTGATTTGTATGATAAAAAGATATAATAAGTATTAGAAGCAAGGAGACATTTTAAGAGATCAAACCCAAGGAATACTCCACTTCCCATTGATCTTCTTGGGGAATGGGGCAAAGATTGCACACTAGAATGGGTTACTGAACAAATTCAAAATCAAATAGAAGATATAGGTATATATTCAAACATAAAAAAAGATGAAATCAACATGTGTAGAGGATGTGAAATAAAGGTACAGTTGGAATTTTACAAAAATTTGGTTCCTTACAATTTTGACACTATTAACTATTTTAATATTCGTCATTATATTTGTTTTCACTAAATAAATGGTCTTTCACAAGAAAGGAAATATACTGCAATGTGGGAATATGGATGACATTATCCTGTAGAAAGTATAGATGTAAAGAGATGATCCTTTGATTGTGGAATCATGGTTGATTTCAAGCAATCCAGTTGAGCAAGCTCAAAAGATAAGAATATTGTTGAAGGGAATCCAAAATATGTTGGGAAAATGCAAGAAATTATCGAGTTGGATTATCGTTCTTTTAAATGTTGTATTTTTAAGTGTACATGGTGTGAAGCATTTGAGAGGACATGAAAACATGATACCCAAAGTGAATTGTTTTCTATATATTCCTCAAGGTTCCTACTGGAGGATAAGGAGCCTTATGTTCTACCAATTCATTGTGAGAAGGTATTTATTTAACTCAAATAAGAAGTGGTAGCGATCATTAATCTATTAATTCATAGTTTATTGCGATAATATATATGTGTTTATTAATCAATAAAATTTTTATAACATACGTCTAATATATGTTTGTCATTCATGTGCAGGTATTTTTCTATGAAGATATTTTGGACCTGAAATGGATATTTTTCATACATTATGATCCAATATTAGGGCATGCATTTGACGATGCGTTAGTGGATATTGAAAAAAACAATGATGGCCAATAAAATGAGAGAGAGGTATTAGAGAACATTGAAGAAATTGACATCCATGATGATGTTGAATATGGTTATGATCAGGTAGAAGAAGACAACAATCTAGAGTTAGATGATGTTATTGAAGACAACAATATGGATGGTATATAAAATGATGATCCAAATACATCTGGTAACAATATAGATGGTGTATAGTCAAATTTTAATGATGATGAAGATGATGCAAGTCAAGATGAGGATGGTGGTAATATTAAATACTTGAAATAACATATGAACATTGACAATGATACACTGGATGGAATTGTTGCAGACAATAATTTTTTTTTTTTGTTTGCTAGTTTTTCTATGACCTACGGGACTAGTATATGGCTGAGAAACCGTGACTCAGGGCATCTAAGCCATCAAAATCACTCAGGGATTGCACCTGGCCTGAGCCACACCAACCCTTAACATGGCTAGATTTTTTGTCCCCACAAGTTTCAAACTGGTGACTTAACATCACGGAGTGCCTTAACAACACACTCTGTCACCGACTGTCCTACACCTTGGGGACTATTGTAGACAATAATGTTAATGACCAAGACTTCTAAATTTTCAGAATTATTTGCAATTCATGTTTTTTAAATGTTGATTCTTATGGCCCAAACTTTGAATTACTTTAGTATTATTTGTGTCAGTACAAATTATCTATTGCAGTATCTTTAAAGTGTTATGTTATCACATGAACTTGTTAGAGTCCTGTGGGTTTTTGGTTTCTACCTAAGTCTATAAGTTTTCCCTGGTCTCTCTATTTTCCCAGCCCACAACCAGTCATCTGAATCCTCGATCATGCAGGCCACAACCATGAGCACAAAGCGCAACTTTCCTAACAATCCATTTAGGCCTTGAAGCACAAGCGGAAGGCAGTTTTAAATTTTCAGTTGTGCAGATCCATCAGGTGAATCGATAGATGACGTGCATTATTTCGGAAAGTCAAAATTTTGTGAATTATAGTGCCAAAGAAAAAGACCAAAGATCAAAGGTCAGGAAAATATTGAATCTGGGTCATGGATATTATTGGGAGAGATCAACGGTGGAAGATTATCGCTGGAATCAGGAGTTTGAAATGTTGTTAAAATTGTTCATCAAAAATCCGAACTCCTGACACCCGAAAGTGAATATGAGTCATTGATCAGTAAGAGCCACGTGTCGTCAGATTCACAGCTCTGGGTAAAATCACATGGAAGAGTGAGAGAGATTTGAGTTTTAGTTTTCCCAAAGCCTGGAGACCCGAAGTGGATCTCGGTTGTCCAAATCCATAATGGCATGTGTCATCAGATCTGTCACTCCAGAATTTTTACTTCAGGAGTTTTAAAATGATAAAAGCGTTGAAGGCCCGAAGTCTCGAAGTCCCGAAGACCCGAAGCGCTGAAGTCTCGAAGACCTAAAGAGCCAAAGTCCTAAAGTGCCAAATCATGTGATGCACTCTCATCATGCATGACACGTGGCACTCGTTCTAGGTCATTCTTTCATGGCCATGTCATCCTCCTTATTATGACACATCAACAGACGTGACATCATATGACATCATCTGGACCACCCATCAACGGGGACATGTGGCTGAAATTCATGAGCTTTGGATAAAGGCCCGAAGTAATCCTTGATCGTTTGATTCATGAGGAAATGCGTCAGTATATCACCGACTCCAGGTAAAGGCCTTTAGGAGCCCAGGTTTGAGATTTTATTTTCCTAGAGTCCGGAGACCCGAAAAGCATCTCAGTCGTCAATATCAGGGAGCCATATGTCGTCATATTATCAACTCCGAAGGCTTTACTTGGAGGGAAATGGAGTTTGAGAATTGAAATTCCCAAAGGCCAATCTATGAAGCAAATCGCAATCATTGTTTTGAATGGGAATATCTGATCTGTCAATCTAAAAAGCACCAGATCTAAGTCATTGATTAGAGGTCCTAATCTTAGATCACAAGATCAAGGGTCATGCCAAATTGAGAAGTTGGAAGGTGTGCACATTTTAGAATCTCAGGGGCGGGTCGCAATCAAAACTGTGGTTTTTAGAAAGGGACGCGTGGTGGTTCATGGTGAATTGAGGGGACAAAAGCGGTTTCCTTTCATAACACCCTTGGTAGCGCCCGCAATCACGCACTTGTGTAGGGTCATGGACCTAGGTCAAATTAAAGATGGAGCGTTGGAGAGGAGCTGCGCTAAAGGCCGAAATCACATGTATTTGGCCACATAAGAAGATCTGCATGGCCTCGAGGCATTGGGATTGACTCAAAGAAGTCGTGGGCACCACCTGGAACATTCATGGGTGTCAGGCCTCGTCCTAATCTCGATGAAGGTAGTTAATGGAAATGGGGGCGGAAGTTGAGACCTCGTCTCACCCCATAAATGGAAAGCATAATGAGAATGGTCGTGAGGGGAGATTATCAATTCAAAGTTTCCCGAGGGATGAATTTTCCTGTAAAGCACATAACTAAGTTGGGCTCGCGTCTGACATAATAAGGCCTACACAGGCTAACAGAGTAGGCGTCGACTAGAAACTTTGAATGTAGGGGTCTGATCACATTCCTGGTGGTTGCATCATTTTTAGTATATATAGGTAGTTTTGATATTTTTTTAAGGTTGAATGGTTGAGCTAGGCTCCATGGTATTGTAATATTTTGATGAAGAACACTGGTTCTCTGGTTATGTACTTGATTTGAGATTTCTTGATTAATCTAAGTTAGCTTTCTTACTCCATCTTATTTTCCTCTGATATTGAGAGACTTCATGAATGACTGATTCACATGGATTGTTGTAACTATATTATGATGAATGTTGTATTATAGTGTTGTTATGATTTCTTTCATTTTCCTTGAAATTTGAATCCAAGAGGATCTTGTGTTTGCATTTTTCCTCCTTAGGTTGCTTGAAGACTTGATTTCCATAGCAGACCTCTAGACCTTTCTCACCAAATTCTTCCTTCTACTCACCTTTACTCCAACTTATTGACTGAAGTTAATCCAAATCCTCAATTTCTTGTGCATGCTAGTCCATATTTATGAGTTAGAACGTTATTATCATTGATTCTTCTCCATTTGACCTCTTAAAACTCAATTACACTCACATAAACTTATGGGTACTGGGCTTACCTTCAATGTAATCTGAAGGTGACTTCTAGTGCTAACATTTATGGCACCATTACCGGGGAACGAATCAAAGACTTTTCCCTAGTTTAGAATGACACAGAAGCTTTGATTTTGAAGGTGCATCAGATATCAGTACCATGAAGATTGTGCTTGCACCTGGTGAATCCACTGTGTTGAATCCACTATTTCAGTTTTGGTTGCCTCTACCACATCTGAAGTTGACCTAGAGAATTTTACTCGAGAAGGATTTTAGCATATTCTTTCTCATCTTGACAGTTCCCTGGGATATTGACAACGATCAAATCTGGTCTTTGATGGTGAACAAATACTAGACACATTTAGACTGCATATCATTCACCTGGCGACTCCATGATTAAAGTATCCAGTGGCGACTCCACTGTTTTGAAACGGAAAGAATATTAGCTTGGAGGTTTTCTCCTTTTAATTTCTCCTTTGTTCCTGGTTTTCCTAATGTTGTTCCTACTATGGATGAATACAGTGATTTTCTACCCATATTTAGAGAGTGTAAAGATGAAAACCCTGTCAAGCATCTCTGTGGGTTTCATGAACTCATGCATCAATGGGAAATACATCATGAGGATGTATTATTGAATATGTTCATGATCTTGTTAGTAGGATATGCTCACGAGCGGTACCACTCCTTACCCCCTGCTAGCATCTCCTCCCCAAAGCAGTCATGCGGATTTCAATAGGCATTTTCAAAAAAATTATTCCTTTGAGTTTATTTCTCATAACTGTTGTAAGGAATATAATGACCATGTTCATAATATAGCAGATTCTGATGAAAACTGTGAGGATGAAGAAGATGCTTTGGGTGAGCTGGTGGGACTGGTAAGATCACTTTCTGCAAAGATAGAAGAAGTAAAGGCAGATTTTGCTTTCCGATCTTATGAAGAAAACACAGAGGATATTCCAGTCCCTGAAACAGATGTTCTGGGAAGCCCTTCTTATGATGAATAAGTGATGCCAGATACTAACCAAGAGAAAACAATTTTTGATGGATATCCCAGCGAAAACAATGAAGAGAAGAGCTTTTCCATGCCACCAAATATGATTTCTGGTAGTGTTGATGATTACATATCCATGGATGTATTATTGTTTTCCCCTGATACACCTGTTGTCTCAGATTTGGAGGAAGAGATAGTGGTGGAGGAGGATTATCCTCTTTTCCTTCAAGAGGTTTTCCACAATGTATTTCTACCTACGATCGAAGAGAAGAATCAAGAGATCACTCATTTTTTGCAAGATGGAGGCATTTTGTGCTCACCCCTCTTTAATGAGTGTTCAAATGAAGAGAAACAGATCTCCACACCACATTTTGCTGACTTGGGGAGAAACCAGCTTGAGTATGATATCTATGAATCTGATTCCAATGTGGATATGAAGGATTTCCAAGACCATACTATAGAGCCTTTTCCTGTATACATTAAGGAAGAGCATTGTGTGGAAATCAACCACCTTGGGCCCGCAAAAGACACTGAGAAACATGATAGAGATAAAGAGCCATCCATGGATATACATGAAGAAACTTCTTGCTCTTAGCTAGCAGATGTTATCAAAGCAACAAACAAAGGAGAAATGGAGGAGCTAAAGGTGAATTTTATCTTCTGTCTTGAACCTGTAGATGAGAAAGTATCACCTGGGATCAGCCGACCTGCACCATTCCTCTACCCACATATACAATCTAATAACATCAAATGATGGGTGAGTAACCATGAAGAGAAGGAGGTAATTTCTTACCAGTCAAGCTTTCCTGATTATAAATTTTGTGAACATGTGGGGTTATATATGGAACTATGTTTTCCAAAAGCATTGGATCCTGCAAAATTGTTCATATTATCATCATTTGGAGGTATTTCCAGTGTTCCAATACATGTTTTCTTTATGTTTTCATTCTTCCCTTACCTTTTATGGATTATTTGCAGTAAAGAGAAGAATTATATTACAGAATAGTCTAGGTGGTTATGGTGGAAGTTTGCTTTCCCCTTGTTACACATCAAAATTACTCACTTCAATGATGACCTATTGTCGTCATTACAAGTGTCTCAAGTGTCGCATCTTGACCGTAAGTGTCGCAAGTATCACAAACATCATACTGTCATCTTTCCTATATCCTGTCTCTAATGACATCACAGGGACACTTAAGACACCTTTAAAGACTGGTTTAAGAAGGAGAAATCACATGAAAAAGAGTAAAAAGTTTTTACCTTGGAAAATTCGACTTAAAAATGATTTTTGAAGGGAAACGCTCCCCTAGCCATTGTCAGGGAGTGCCAATGCTCCCTACCCCTCTTTGGGGGAGTGTTGCAACACTCAGGACACCATTCTGGGGGAGCGTTGAAATTTTTTGAAGGAATTTTGGGTAGCGCTCCCCTACCCATGGTCAGGGAGTGCTAGCGCTCCGTACCCTCCTTTGGGGGAGCGTTGAAATGCTCAATGAACCCTTTTGGGGGAGCACTGGCATGTTTGAGAAAATTTTGGGTTGTTGAGGAAAATCATGGAAAATCCCTTTCATCTTGGAAATCAGTTCTTAGGGAGGATCCACAACTGAAGGAGAAAGATCCTCAACCTATCCCAAGAATCTCTAAGGTGGTTGGTTCTCTCCAAGCTTATATAAGGAGGCCTTCCCATGGTAAAATCATATGGAGAAATAGAGAGATACCTAACTTATGATCTCATAAGGAAGGAGAGGCATTGAAGGCATCAAAATTATGATCTCATAAGGGATATTTATCAGTGAAGTAACAGTCATTCTAATCGTGGAAATTTTGAGCAAGGGTCTGGACAAAGAGAGCTTGGTGAAGCTATTGCATCTACATCTATGGTTGTAAGCACTTTGCTTTGTTTTCATTAATATAAATATGTGCTTGGCATGTTTTATTTAAGTTTGTGTATGTTTCATGAACTTGTTTCTTTTGATAGGTCTATTATGAAGCTAATCATGGTAGAGTAGGAAGTTTGTTTTGTTGTTACTACTCATTGTATTGTAGGACCTTATGAATAACTTGGAGATCAAGATCAACCTGGATCGAGCAAGGACAAACATCGGTAAAGGTATTTACCTTTCTTTCTTCTTCTTCCTTGAATAGTTTAGCTTCATGAAAAGGAATGTCAGTGTCCACATTAGCACATTTATGTCTTGGATACTAGATGTCTCCAACCTTTGATTATCATTCTGGAGTTATGCCACTACATTTTCAAGATGGGGGAAGAGTACTGACCATCCATGGGTATCCCAACCTTTGGAATTTACGTTGGGAATTTACAAGAATTGTTTAATTTTATTTCAAGCTTGTGTAAAAATGAAACCAATACTAAGCTTAGTCTTTGTTCTTTCTCGTGCTCGAAAAAACATGAGAATGTAACCAAGTAAACTTTTATGTCTTTTTCGGACTCGCATGGATACATGAAAACATAACCCCCTGGACTCATCTTTAAGTTCTTTTTAGACTCTCTAAACATGAAAAGATTGTCGAATGATCTTGCTTACTTTCACACTCGTTAAAAGGTTTGAAAGGGTGTCTTGCGAGTGGTATTTTATCTCTTTTTCAGACTCACGATACTAACATTACAAAAAAGGAAAACCTTGGAGTCATATTTAAGTTCTTTTTAGAATCTCTAAACATGAAAAAACACTGAGTGTACCTTCTCTAGACTCATTAAACAATCATACATTGAAGGGACCATATGGGATCAAACCCTTACTTCTTCCAGTTTGTTAAATAAAGGAAGAGGGACTTACCAAAGGTGATTTATATCGAGCATGTGTTACCCTCCTCGAGCTCGTTAAATAAAAAAGAGGTACTCGTCTATTTGGATGGGGGGCGGGAATTGAAGGAAGCAAGCCAATCAGTTTTCTAGTAACTCTTACAGTCGCCCTTGAACACGACACTTTCTCTTTGCACGCATTTTAATCCGTTGAACCTCTGCACTGAACCAATCCTCTGAGTTTCCTTACTCCTTTGGGTCACCCGACGAAAGTCACAGTATCCACTACATCATCATGTTTTGGTCCATGTCATGTTTTTGTTGTTGTGCCTCAGTGTTCAAGGGAAGTATCTGCCTCGAGAGTCAACCATCACAAATTTCCTTTTTCAATACATGTGTCAGTCCATGTTCATTTGATCTACCAATTTACATCTCTGTGTCAGTTTCATGTCATTGATGGGGGATACATCAAGGCCCTCCTGCGACGAGTATGTTCCTATCAAATTCAACACATTATCCAGGAACTTGACTTAGAAACTAGTCAGTACCTTAGGACCTACATGCCTCAATGAAAGGCCTCCTCTCTTCCGAAAGTGGTTTTACATCATTGAACCCTGATCGGATGATTCCACATATGTTCAAATTCAACTCATTTATTCACATTCGTTGGAATGTACTAGGGTACCTTGGGAATCATTGACATCAATGGTGATTTCCCTCACACTTGTTAACGGTTTTCCTCATTGACTGGTAATCAAGTGGTTTCTACCATGTTCGACATCAGGACATCTATTCACATGGTTAGACTTATACTGCATCGGGATCGGTAAGAAGACCCTAGGTTGAGTGATCAATCTAATATGTACTTTGCCCAGGTTGCGACAGAGTTTCTCTTGAATATTGACACATATTTCGTCTCATAGATCCACTATTTATTCTTCATGGCTACGATCAGTTCCGGTCATGGGAGTATAGATCTACAATGTATCTTCAGTGGCTATACCTTTTTGTCAATATAATTATGGATACACAATGTATTTTATGGTGGCCATACCTTGAAAGTATTTATTACTCAAGAATAGGTATGCCTGCCTTAGGTTTGAAACATGTCATAATATTTGTTTGATGGTTGTGTGTAGCTTCTACCAGGTTCTCTTAGTCCATACCCTTGCTCTAAAAATTCTACAAAGTACTTCAGTCATCAGTTTTTTGTCTTCTAACTTCGCACTTTGGGGGGAAATATATTACACATCAAAATTACTCACTTCAATGATGACCTATTTTCATCATTACAAGTGTTGCAAGTGTCGCATATTGACTGCAAGTGATGTAAGTGTCACAAACATCATACTGTCATCTTGCCTATGTCATGTCTCTAACGACATCACAGGGACAATTAAGACACCTTCAAAGACTAGTTTAATAAGGAGAAATCACATGAAAAAGAGTACAAATCTTTTTCCATGGAAAAGACCACTTAAAAATGTTTTTTGAAGGAAAACGCTCCCCTATCCACTATCAGGGAGTGCCAATGCTCCCTACCCCTCTTTGGGGGAGCGTTGCAACACTCAAAACACCATTATGGGGGAGCGTTGGGATTTTTTGAAGGAATTTTGGGAAGCGCTCCCCTGCACACTGTCAAGGAGTGCTAGCACTTTGTACCCTCATTTGGGGGAGATTTTCAACACTCTATGCAACCTTTTGGGGGAGCACTGGAATGTTTGAGCAAATTTTGGGTTGTTGAGGAAAATCAGGGAAAAATCCCCTTCATCTTGGAAATCAGTTGGATTCAAATCTAAGGTCAAGGATGGATCTTAGGGAGGATCCATAAATGAAGGAGAAAGATCCTCAAACTATCCCAAGAATATCTAAGGTGGTTGGGTCTCTCCAAGCTTATATAAGGAGGCCTTCTCATGGTAAAAGCATATGGAGAAATAGAGAGATACCTAACTTATGATCTCATAAGGAAGGAGAGACATTGAAGGCATCAAACATATGATCTCATAAGGGAGATTTATCAATGAAGTAACATTCATTTTGATCGTGGAACTTTTGAGCAAGGGTCTAGACAAAGAGAGCTTGGTGAAGCTATTGCATATACATCTATGGTTGTAAGCACTTTGCTTTGTTTTCAATAATATAAATATGTGATTGGTCTGTTTCCTTTAAGTTTATGTATGTTTCATGAGCTTGTTTCTTTTGATAGGTCTATTATGAAGCTAATCATGGTATAGTAGGAAGTATGTTTCATTGTTGTTGCTCATTGTATTGCAAAACCTTCTAAAGAACTTGAAGATCAAGATCAGCCTGGATTGAGCAAGGACAAACGTCGGTAAAGGTATTTACCTTTCTTTCTTCTTCTTCCTTGAATAGTTTAACTTCATGAAAAGGAATGTTAGTGTCCACATTAGCACCTTTTTGTCTTGGTTATAGGGGTCTAGTATCCAAGAGGTAATCCACTTTTCCAAGGGGGTATTCTCTTGTAACACACCTAATTCTTTGTAAAAATCAGTTAGCCTAGGACTGTACATAAATAATCTCTTTCTGGAGCATGTGTTTTTGTTTTCCTTTTTATAAGTAGAATAGTATACATTTCGGCCTTCAACAAAATGTTTTGAGCTCGACTCCATAACCCAACAACTAAGGCACTGGAACTACTTGTTCTTGGCAGCTCGCAGGGAGCATGCCATCCCCTATGGAGCCAAATGTTATCACATGAACTTGTCAGAGTCTCATGGGTTTGTGGTTTCTACCTAAGTCTGTAATTTTTCTTCGATATCCCTATTTTCCTAGCCCATAGCCATTCATGCAAATACTCGATCATGCAGGCCACATCCATGAACACAAAGTGCAACTTTCCTAACAATCCATTTCGGTCTTGAAGCACAAGTGGAAGGTAGTTTTAAATTTTCAATGGCGGAGATCCATCAGGTGAATCAATCGACGACGTGCATTCTTTCGAAAGGTCAAAATTGTGTGAAGTATAGCGCTAGATAAAAATCCTGAAGATCAAAGTTCGGGAAAAGATTGAATCTGGGTTGTGGATCTTATTGGGAGAGATCAACAATAGAAGATTATCGTCGGAATAGAGAGTTTGAAATGTTGTTAAAATTGTTCGTCAAAAATCCAAAGTCCTGACACCTGAAAGTGAATATGAGTTGTTGATCAACAAGAGCCACGTGCCGTCAAATCCACAACTCTGGGTAAAAGTGAATGGAAGAGTGAGAGAGATTTGAGTTTTGGTTTTCTCAGATCTCAGAGACCCGAAGTGGATCTCGATCATCCAAATCCATAATTTCACGCATCATCGGATCTGTCACTCCGGGAGTTTTACTTCAGGAGTTTTAAAATGAGAAAAGCGTCGAAGTCTCAAAGGTCTGAATTCCCAAAGTCTCGAAGACCTAAAGCACCAAAGTCCTGAAGCGTCGAAGTCCCGAAGACCCAAAGAGTTGAATTCCCAAAGACCTGAAGCATCGAAGTCCCAAAGTGTTGAAGCACGTAACACACTCTCATCAGGCATGACGTGTGGCACTCTATCCAAGTCATTTTGTCATTGCCATGTCACCCTCCTTATCATGACACATTAGTATACATGACATCATATGATATCATCTGGACCACCCATCAGTGGGGACATGTGGCTGAAATATGTGAGCTCCAGATAAAGGCCTGAAGTAATCCTCGGTCATTCAATTCATGAGGACACGCGTTAGTATATCGCCAGCTATGGGTAGAGGCCTTTGGGAGCCCTGGTTTGAGATTTTATTTTCCTAGAGTCTGGAGACCCAAAAAGTGTCTTAGATGTCGATCTCAGGGAGACATGTATCATCATATTCTCAGCTCCAGAGGTTTTACTTGGAGGGAAATGGATTTTGAGAATTGAAATTCCCGAAGGTCGATCCGGGAAGCAGATCTCGATCGTTATTTTGAAGGGGGAGATTAGATCCGTCAATCTAAAAAGTGTCAAATCTGAACCATTGATCAGAGGGCCTAACATTAGATTATGAGATCAAGGGTCACACCAAGATGTGGTGTCAGAAGGTGTGCGCGTTTTAAAATATCAGGGGAGGGCCACAATCAGAACAGTGGTTTTTAGAAAGGGATGTGTGATGGTTCATGGTGAATTGCAGGGACAAAAGCAGTTTTCTTTTAGGCCACGCTTGGTATCACCCGCAATCATGCAATTGTGTATGGTCATGGACCTAGGTCACATTGAATATGGAGTGATGGAGAGGAGCTGCTCCAAAGAATGAAAGCGCACGTATTTGGTCACATAATAATATCTGTATGGCCTCGAGGTGTCGGGCTTGACTCAAAGAAGTCGTGGACACCACCTGGAGAATTCATGGGTTCCAGGCCTCATCTTGATCCTGATGAAGGTAGTTAATGGAAATGGGGGAAGAAGTTGAGACCTCATCTCACCCCATAAATGGAAAGCATACTGAGAATGGTTGTGGGGGGAGATTGTCAATCTAAAGTTTCCCAAGGGACGGATCTTCCTGCAAATCACATAACTAAGTCGGGCTCACTTCTGACATAAGAAGGCTTGCACAGGCTAACAGAGTAGGCATCAACTGGAAACTTTGAATGCAAGGGTCCGATCACATTCCTGGTGGTTGCAACATTTTTAGTTTATATAAGCAGTTTTGATATTTTGTTAAGGTCGAATGGTTGAGCTAGGCTCCCTGCTATTGTAATATTTTGATGAAGAACATTGGTTCTCTGGTTATGTACTTGATTTGAGATTTCTTGATTAATCTAAGTCATCTTTCTTACTCCATCTTATTTGCCTATGATATTGAGAGAGTTCATGAATGACTGATTCACATGGATTGTTGTAACTGTATTGTGATGAATGTTTGATTATAGTGTTGTTATGCTTTCTTTCATTTTCCTTGAAATTTGAATCCAAGAGGATCTTGTGTTTGAGTTTTTCCTCCTTGAGTTGCTTGAAGACTTGATGTCCATAGCAGACCTCTACACCTTTCTCACCAAAGTCTTCCTTCTACTCACCTTTACTCCAACTTACTGACTAAAGTTAATCCAAGACCTCAATTCCTTGTGCATGTTAGTCCAGATTTTTGAGTTAGAACATTATTATCATTGATTCTTCTCCATTTGACATATTAAAACTCAATTACACTCATATAAACTGATGGGTATTGGGCTTACCTTCTATGCAATCTGAAGGTGACTTCTAGTGCTAACATGTTCGATATTTTCTATGAATTGTTAGAAAAAAAAATTAGGATTTACTTTGATAAGAGTTAGCATGGTTAGTGGTAATTTATTAGTTGATAATGGTTTACAGGTGTTGTTAGGTTATTGGTTAGAATCGGACTGAAATAGGATGAAGAACATATTAAATAAAAATATATTAAATATGAAATTGTTAAAAAATATAATTACATATATCATATATGTAAACCAATGTAAATCCAAACCATTAGGCTAAATGTATCCAAAGTTTGTTCGTTAATTTATATTTTAAAACAAATTGAAATATTGCACTAAGCCTAAGCCTAATACCTTAACCTTTATACCATCTAACCCCTAACCCCTTGAAACATGGACGATCTCGAAGATTATGTAGGGACATTAGACATCCTTCAGTCTTGAAACCCTCCCATACCATCAAGGCATGTGTCTAGTATAACCATTTTAAAATTCGACACATATAGGCATAGTTTAGAGAAATTTCAATGTTGGCCTCATTCACTTCTAACCATGTAGGGTTGATGTATGTCATTAATCCATTCACTCAATATAATCCCTAACCCATTAACCATTAAACCACTTGCATGTTGGACCCTATAAAATTATTTTGGGATGAATCTGAAAGAACCACCTTATCATAACTCAAGTTGCAAAAGACACAGAACTGAAATAATGTCTCAAATTAATAGAATCATGGTTTAATCATCTTGAATAATGCCACAAGAAAATAAAAATACATGGAAATTGGCATCTTCATCAGGTTTCGTTGTAAAGATGGGTATGTCAGGTTTGATATTTGTTGGCATGGATGGAAAAATTGTGTCATGATGAATATGATGATGATGAAGATGGAAATGAAAACCATGATGATAGCGATGATGAAAAGAATTATTTCCCCGAGTCTTAAAACCCTCCCATACCATCAAAGCATGTGCCTAGTCTAAACATATAAAATTCCAATGCATACAGTCACATTTTGAAGAAATTTCAACATTGGCCCCATTCACTGCTCACTTTGTGGGGTCGATGGATGAAATTAGTGATGAGCATGTTGGAAGTTCCAAGACATTTCAAGAGAGTTCCAACAAATATTCTATAGAAGGGAATGACGAATGATGACAATGAGATCGACGTGCATGATGAACATTGATGAAAACGCGGACAATCTAGAAGGTTATGTGGGGACACAAAACATACTTAATTCTTGAAACCCTCCCATGCCGTCAAGGCATGTGTCTAGTCTAACCATGTCAAATTTCTATGCATATAGGTACAAATTGAAGAAATTTCAATGTTGGCCCCATTCACAATTCATTGTGCAGGGTCAGTGGAAGACATTTGTGATGGGTGTATTGGAAGTTCCATGACATTTCAAGAGAGTTCTGACAAACATTATACAAATGGAAATGACAAATGATGATAATGATATGTCCATGATGAGCATTCACACAAAAAAACTGGACTATCTCAAATATTATGTGGGAACATCAGACATCCTTGAGTCTTGAAACCCTTCCATACCATCAAGGCATGTGTCTAGTCTAACCACATCAAATTTTGATGCATACAGGCACAGTTTGAAGAAATTTCAACGTTGGCCCCATTCATTGCTCACTATGTAGGGTTGGTGGATGATAATTGTGATGGGTGTATTGGAAGTTCTATGACATTTCAAGAGAGTTCTGACAAAGATTCTACAAATGAAAATGAAGAAAGATGACAATTATAAGTCCATGATGAATGTTGATGCAAATGCGGATGATCTCAAATATTATGTGGGGACATCAGACATCCTTGAGTCTTGAAACCCTCCCATAATTTCAAGGAATGTGTCTAGTCTAACTACATCAAATTTCGACGTATATAAGCACAGTTTGAAGAAATTTAAATGTTGGCCCCATTCATTGCTCACTATGCAGGGTTGGTGGATGACATTTTTGATGGGTGTATTGGAAGTTCCATGACATTTCAAGAGAGTTCCAACAAAGAGTCTATAGATGGAAATGACGAATGATGACAATGAGACATGCATTATGAACGTTTATGCAAATGTGGATGATTTGTACAATCTCAAATATTATGTGGGGACATTAGACATCCTTGAGTCTTGAAACCCTCCCATACCGTCAAGGCATGTGTCTAGTCTAACCATGTCAAATTTCAACGCATACAAGCACAATTTGAAGAAATTTCAACGTTGGCCCCATTCACTGTTCACTATGTGGGGTCGATGCATGATGACATTCGTGATGGTGTATTGGAAGTGTCATGACATTTCAAGAGAGTTCTGACAAAGATTCTATAGATGGAAATGGTGAATGATGAAAATGAGATGTCCATTATTAACATTGATGCAAACATGGACGATCTCAAAGATTATGTGGGGACATGAGACATCCTTAAGTATGGAAACCCTCCCATACCATCAAGGCATATGTCTAGTATAACAATGTAAAATTTCGACGCATACAGGCACAGATTGAAGAAATTTCAATGTCGTCCCCATTCACTGCTCATTGTGCGGGGTCGATGGAAGACATTTGTGATGGGTGTATTAGAAGTTCCATGAAATTTCAAGAGAGTTCTGACAAAGATTCTATATAAGGGGATGCTGAATGATGACAATGAGATCTACATGATGAATGTTGATGCAAACGTGGACGATATCAAAAACTATGCAGGGACATTAGACATCCTTGAGTCTTGAAACCCTGCCATACCATCAAGGCATGTGTCTAGTCTAACCATGTCAAATTTTGATGGATACAGACATAGATTGAATTATCATAGTCGTTATAATTCATATAGAACGACAAGTTCCCTTTCCTCCCGTTCCAAGCTTTCTTTCTTAGTGCCTTTCTCTGGGGAAAAAAGAATCAATTATATTTCTAACGGGTAAGTGAAAGCCTGGCTCTTTTTCCCTTTCCTACCATGAGAGGGTGAGAAATTATCTTTATTTAAACTAATTAGATTCTATTGTTTCCTATCGTGAAAGCCTTAACTTGCCTTAGTACTAGCCTTATTCCAGTAAGGTCTCCATCCTTAAGTTCCAGTTCCCCTGAGCTACAGCTTTGAACTAATTCTAGCTCATTAAATTCAACATTGGCCCCATTCACTGCTCACTATGCGGGGTCGATGGATGACATTTGTGATGGGTGTATTGGAAGTTCCATGACATTTCAAGAGAGTTCCAACAAAGATTCTATAGATTGCAATGGAGAATAATGATAATGAGACGTCCATTATGAACGTTGATGCAAACATAGACGATATCAAAGATTATGTGGGGACATCAGACATCCTTGAGTCTTGAAACCCTCCCATACCGTCAAGGCATGTGTCTAGTCTCATCATGTCAAATTTCGATGCATAGAAGCACAGATTGAAGAAATTTCAACATTGGCCCCATTCACTGCTCACTGTGCAGGGTCAGTGGAAGACATTTGTGATGAGTGTATTGGAAGTTCCATGACATTTCAAGAGAGTTCTAAGAAAGATTCTACATATGGCAATGAAAAATGATGACAATGATACATGGATGATCTTAAAGATTATGTGTGGGGTCGATGGATGTCATTAATCCCTTGACTATATATAATCCCGAAGCAATTAACCATTAAACTACCTAACCACTAAGCCCCGAATCCCTTAGCCCTTGACCCTTAATCCCTTAAACTATAAACCCTAATCCCTTAACCCTTAATCCCTAAATCCCCTAATCCCTAAAGCCCTTATCCACTTAACCCCCAACAACTCAACAAATTAACTATTTAATCACAGTAAGCGTTAAATTGGAAGCCAAATAGGAATCTAAACTAGAAGCTAAAAGGAAGCTAAATTGTATGCTAACCAAGAAACTAAACTGGAAGCTAAACTAAAAGCTAAACTTGAAGCTAAACTCGAAGCTAAACTAGAAGCTATAGTTGGCGCTAACTTGGGTGCTAAATAGGGCACAAAATTGGGCAGTAAAGTAGGTGCTAAAGCAAGGGATAAGTTAGGCGCTATTAGCACCAAATTTAGTGCAGACTTGTGTTGTTCAACGTAAATAATGCCCAAAATAGCACCATCTTGATAAATAGTGTTGATTTTTGCAAAAAAGTGGAGAAAAATACATTAAAACAGACAATGGAAGTAAAAAAGGGAGCTAATCACTGGGATTTGTTGTAGTGTCAACATGGGTAAGGCAAGCAAAGAAAAGTTGGAAGACCTAAGGGTGAGAAATTCTCAGCTTCGTGAAGAGAATGAGAACTTGAAAGAGCAAGTCCATATGTTCAACAAGAGGATGGAAAAGATAGAGAAGCACCTTCATACCTCTACCAAACTGCTACCATTTCTCAAGAAGAAGTTTGAAGAATGCCAAGACACCTTCACAATGGTCATGAAGCGAAATGTTAGCGACTTCACCTAGAGATTCACCCCAGAAAATACTTAGCAAAGAGAAGAGTGTGGAAAGTAAAACCTAATAAAGATGGAGCATTGGTTGCATCTTCAATTCAAGAAAAAGAAGTTGTCCAATGAGAGATAACAAGACACAAGTTCTACATCACCATTGAAGAGGACAATGAGTGGATACCAACCACCAAGTCAACACCATTCCATTTGCTACCTACAATCTTCCAAAATAATATTTCCTTGTTGAAGATGTGCTAGAGACTGGTGCACGAGGGTCAATGACCTTGGAGGGATAAGTTCTTGAGAAATCCACGATGTGCTTGCAAGCATTTGCAAGCACTAGAGAGTTGTTTCAATGCTAGGAAGCAACCAATCTTAGCAAGAGAAGGAAAGTCGCACTTCCTTTTGAGGGACTGGTATGTGATGGCATAGTTTGTTGGGGTTACACTGAACATAGATTGATATTCGACCATTATTCGACTTGGCTTCATTGGTAGCGAAGATGGACTGTCTCTGAGATAGAAAGGGATATGGGAATGGATATTGAGTCCAAAATTCGTATATGTAGATTTCTCAGAGCTGAGAGTCAATGAGAAGAATTTTGCATTGCAGGAACAAGTGAGCTAGCAACAAGAGCTAGAGACATAGCCAAGGACCAGAGCCAATAGCAAGAGCCAAATCCATAGTTGTAGCTAGGAGCCAGTGTTAGAGCCATGTTCCAAAGAAGCAAATAGAAGTATCTTAATCTAGATTAGTTTCCTTGAGCTTTTGGAGACCAAAAAGCCTCTTAATGGGGAGGTGTGATCTGAAATGGATCTGAGATGATGAATGGGTGTAAGACTCAATACCTATAATATTAAACTGTCAATTTATGAAGGTATGCAAACATTGTAAATGTAAAGTGAATGAGACAAAAGAGATAAAAAGAAAAGAAATAAATGAAATGGGAAAATAAAAATAGGAGAGAAGAGTGGCGAGGAATGGGAAACAAATGGTGAGGCTCTTAGCCTTCCCAATACCTCATCTCTCCCTATTTCCTCTTGGATTTTCACTACCAAAGGGTCTTTTGTCTAAGGAGAGGAGGAATAGTATTGTACGAGAGATTGCCAAAATGAGAATATTGAGCCCCATTCGAAGCTAGTTTTCTTGTTTGGATTCCAGGGTAAACATTGTGTACATTGTGATTTGGTGTGATGTTTGAACTCCTTGTGTTGTGCTAGAGTTTGATGTTGTTCCCTGTGTTTAATGAGTTGCTAAGAATTTTTAATGTGTCAGCATGATGAATTTCATATTGCATTTATTAGCTCGGGTTTAAGAGACATTTTCGTTCTTAGATGGTATGGATGCCTAATAGCTCTAAATTGTCCACCTTTCAATTCCTTTTAAAATATGAGATATATGGTTATTAGAAAAGAGTTATTGCAATTTATTAGTTGAGTTTCCATTCTTGGAATTTCTCTTCCTCTAACCATTGGGTAATTAGCTAGAAATTTTTATCTCTCTCCCTAAGACCGTACATGCTCCCTCTGGGAAAACAATTCCTTGACTAAGTCAACTACATTTTCCTAGTTGATTTTCCTTTTCCTAGGGCAGATTTCTTTATGACTGAGCAATTCTACACATCATTGGTTGATCAAATTCATTGTTGAGTGATTCCTTTCTTGATAGTCGAAATCTTGCATGCTTGGGGAGTTTTTAAACATCGTTGGGTGAATTTCTCACCTTACCTGGGTGTTGGAAGGTGATTGCAGAGGTGAGATGAATTGACCATTGTATAGACCATACGGACCATTGTACAGACTATATGCAAAGGTAGAAGGTTGTTTGGCATTGGAATCTTTATCTTGGTAATTACTATCATTTCTATTTGTGTTAGAATCTTTGTGGTACTTCAACATCCACACCAAGTAATAGAAATCTCCATGTCACTAAAATGATGTTTGTCTTGCTTGTGCAAAGCTCACAAAGAGCTTTCACACCCCTAAATAAGCATAACACTACTTAATGGCCATCTCAAGTTTATGAGTTTGTATCTTTATAACTCCAAAGACTTTCAACTCAAGGAATAGGCCATTTTCTTAATGTATCCCATCAACTCCTAAGTTGCTAGTGTGCACCTCCCTAAACCATGGAGTAGTATGTGTTTGTCTTTGTAGTAGTATTATATAGAGAGTTAGATAGGTGGCTTGTGTGTCATTTCAACAATTTGATTCACTATGAGTTTGAAGAGCAGGTTATAATTAAATATTGGATCTTGCCTAATTTGGCACCACTTTGATTGAACTTGTGTGTTTTTCCACCTTCCTCCAAGTTCTAGATAAAGAGAGTGTTGATTCACACCAAGAGTTGTTGAAGACATCCATTATTTCTTTTGATGTGGTTGGGTTGTATGTTGCACTCATAAAGTTGAGAACCGGAACACATCCATTTTCCATTACCTTGTTTGTAGTCGAGAGATTCGAGAGGCAAACATCCTTGTTGAGCATTTACCTTATTATATACCATTGCTCGTTAGCCGGTTGTACTATGTGCAGGTTATGTAGAAAAGGAGCCAGCTAATCAATCCAGAGTAGAGCAGGCTCCATAGATGATTTTAGGGGCTAAATTTCGCTCATGGGCTAATTTTCCATGGTTTTTCAAAAAATGAGATTCGTTATTTTAAAAATGATTCGCCCAAATTCTATAGGATAAAATTATTTTACCTCAAAAATCGCCAAAATTTTATAAAATCTATATAAAATCTTTCTAAATTTGAATATTTTTACAAAAATATCGCCAAACATTTATAGTTGGCATATGAAGAATTAGTAAGATTCGCCAAGGTTTGTACATTTTAAAACAAATTTCCATCCTTAAAATCATCCCTGGCAGGCTTTATTGAGAACAAAGGCCTTGTAGCCATTAGAACAATAGACAAGAAGAGGGATCCTTGAACAAGGCAGAAGAAAGATGCTTAGTAGCTTTTCTAAAAAAACAGAACACTCTATACAAGTTTGAGTTTGAGATGAGAGCCCCAAACAGAGACAAGAAATTTATTCCGCACATGGTTCGTGTTGGTGAAGCGTTCATTCTATAATCTGCATTGTTCCATATCAATGGCTATGGCAACAAGAGCAATGGCCACAACGGGGACATGGATTGGATTGGATAGGATATTTTCGGTGGTAATTTTTATATAAAAAAGGTTAAACAAAGTTTAGAGTTATAAAAATTTAATTGTATGCGTGGTGTATTTATCTTGATTGTCATTTAAAAACTGTGACGAAATTTTACCCAAAATTCGAATGTGAACAGGTTTTCAGCACCCTGCTACCCACGGCCCACATATTTGTCCAAATAGCTGCGTGCTATGTGGTTTCCCTTTTAACACATGATTTTCTTCCATGGTCGGTGGGGTTGTGGTGAAATTTGGAAGTTTGCTACGTTTTCTTCATAATATGTTCCACGAGATTTGACCCCGTAATTGGTATCTCACTTGTTGACAAATTTATTGTTTTATGTGTGAGAAACCTCTCCCTTATCATCAAACTTTTTTAATCTATATTTTTGGGTTTTCTATGGTGTTGAATCTATACACTTCGACACAATTGTGTGGTCTTTTACAATGCTTAAATTTCAAACTTGGTTATTTTGAATTTTAAACATTTTCAAATTTTTAAAAGTCTAAAGTAAATTTAAAACACAAACTTACATTTCACGGAACTTGAAATATTAATATGTTTATATCTTAAAATATTAATATTAAAATTAAATTTCAAACTTAGTTGTTTTGAATTTTAAACATTTTCAAATTTTCAAAAGTCTAAAATAAATTTAAAACACAAACTTACATTTCAGGGAACTTGAAATATTAATATGTCTTCATCT
>ML780616.1:742593-768144 GCA_009831015.1 Picea engelmannii | reverse complement strand
AGTTATACAAGTGATTGTCGGAGGAATTATCAATTCAATACATCAAGGTATATGTTCATGGAAATTAAAACAACACCTTCAAAATATTAAAAAAAACTATACAAAGTGGTTTTGGGGTCATCTGCGTAGAGAAACAACATGTATTTCGAAAAATTGGTGCACATATGTGTGACTATTCCTTTAAAAGTTGCGTGGATCAAAAAGAGTGTCATTTCACTAACTTTCTAACACATTGATGACTAAAAATCCCATCAAAAGTTACTCCTAGTTGAAGGACTTAAGGGTCTTGAGATCATAAACATTAAGAGCAAGTAAAAAAACTGAATGCATGTCTTCTCAAGCATGGGAGACCACACCCAAGTGGCCACCTCATTCACATTGGAACTAGTTCTTTCTAAGCTTGCTTGAGACCTATAAATGAGAGCCATGAGCATACAAAAAATAAGAGTAATCATAAGTAAACTTATGATGTTTGCATGAACATTGAGAATCATCTTCTCTCATATACTCATCCACAACACACATAACCATTGTTGCTTGATGTATTGGATCTCTCACCATTGAGAGTTTTGTACACTTCTTATCATCATTTTAGCATTGCTAGAGATAGAGAGAGGCTCTTGGAAGGAAAAAATAACCCATCCCAAGAGAAAGGATGGAGCTCACTTGCTCACCAAACTCCTTGTGTTGTTGTATTCAGAGCCTTGTCATTAGTATAATACACGCTACCTTGTTTTAATTCTTGTTCTTCTATTTGTATGTTTTCCTTTTTGTATTTCCTTCATGTTATTCAATTGGTTGTGTTTTACTAACTCTAACCAATACTCTGTGGTGATATTTTAGCCTATGCTACCACTCAACTTAATCTTTTTGCACACCCAAGTGGCAAAGAAGCAAGAAAAACACTGACAAAACAAAGGTTATGATTATTAAATATAAAAATATCACCTATAATACATTTGTGTATGAAAACAATAGCTTGGAGGAGGTGCCATCCTATAAATATCTCAGAATCTATATTCATCACAAGCTCAATTATAACTATAGCATTGAGAAAAGGATAAATGGAGGTGGAAATATTATTATTAGCTTGAAAACAATTGTAAATTAGCGGACATTTGGCTATGGGATAAGAAGAAACTCCTCTTTGAGACTCTTGTCACTCCTATTATCTTATATGGATGTGAAGTTTGGGGATGTAGCATCTCTAGAGAATCCCAGAGAAAGATAGAACATACCTAAATGAATTTTATAACTTATAATATCAAAATTAAAGGAAATAGACCCTATCCTATCATCCTCATAGAAGCGAGTCTTCCCCTCCTTGAGAGAACGACCATGATTAGGTACTTAATGTACAAGAACAAGATAAACAACATGGATGGAAAGAGGCTCCCCAAAATTGCTTCAAACTCTAGCCAAAACCACCAGCAACTCAAGTAGGGATGGCATAAAGATGCCAAGTCTTGGCTGAATTATTGGGGAATATGAGAAGCTATCATTTTATAGAATACCAACAATATTAAAAATAAAATTACATCTAAATTGAAGGAGAATATGTGGTGCGATAAAGCATTAGAGGGTAAAAGAAAATTAATATACTATAAGGAGGTGGTCAACCCTAATCTATAAGATCAAAATTATCTCTTGGTTTTGATGAGTGAAAAGAAGAAAATCAACATTGCTAAAATAAGAACAAGCTCTCAAAAGTTGCACAATGAAACTAAGCATTGGAAAAATCCTAAAACGTCGTGGGACAAAGGAATCTGTCATCTCTGCGACACTAATAAGGTTGAATATGAAAAACACTTTCTCTTAGAGTGCCCTACATATATCCAAATTAGATCACAATTTCAAAATATCTATTACAATACCAACAATCCTAACCTTCTAAGCCATCAAAACTATGGTGATTTTGAAATGCTTCTCTTAATTCTTTTCAAACATAGAAATAAAATTCTAAAGAAATCCAAGTAATCTCTTATCTTTCTTAAAGTTTGATAGACCCATTTTGGTCTTAGAGGATGTTAATCGTCATCATCATCACTAAAATCTAACTTTAAATTATATAATAGACTTTAAATTACATATTATAATAATATTAGAGTTCCAAATAATAATTACACGTATAATTTCTTGAGAGCATTAAGATTCTTCAAGGTTTTAAGGTATACAAAATAATTTGACAAACAATATGCACTCTATACCAAAGCATTTAATGCTCTATATGCTAGGTTGTATATATCCTAGTATATAGAGCATTAAATGTTCTACTGTGGGGTGCATATTGATAGCCAAATCATTCCTTGTGTTTTTTTTGAAAGCAAATCACTTAGTCTTAATTTTCAAAAGGTTTTAAAAGTTGACTAATTCATAATATATTTGAAGCATCATCTTTGAATGACTTTTTTATATAAAGATAAAATTGGTTTCTCTAGTTAAAAAATGATTTTTTTTAAGTGAAGATGCACTTGTAAATTAGTTAAATTATATTAAATATTTGTTAATTTGTTAACTATTTTTTAAAAATTAATATTTAAAATTTATAAAAACAAAAAATATATATTATGATGATGATTGTTTTTGGTTTATTAGATTTGAATAAAACGACTGAATAATTATTTAGGCATGTTAAATTTGTTAATAAATTAGAAGTTTCTAAAACAAAATTATACAATTTAACCATGTTAAATTTGTCAATAAATTAGAAGTTTTTAAAACAAAATTATTTGCAGATTAATGTATTGATTTTTCAAATTACAATGTGTTATACAATTTAACCATGTTAAATTTGTCAATAAATTAGAAGTTTCTAAAACAAAAGTATTTGCAGATTAATGCATCGATTTTTCAAATTACAAACATTGTACAAGGTCACATAATGGTTATAAGAGCAATGGATAATAAGGAATTGTATGGAGGTGTATAGTTTCAACAACATGGAAGACCAAAAAATATTCATCAAAAAAGTTTGGCATAAAATGTTAAAGGTGAAAGAGAGTTTTTTCAAGCATAAATAATTAAATTTTTACAAAATTATTAAAAAAGATTATTTGAACGAAGGAATTTACTATAAATTTTAATATTAATATTTTAAAATAAAGATATATTAATATTTCAAGTTCCTTGAAATGTAAGTTTGTGTTTTAAATTTACTTTAGACTTTTGAAAATTTGAAAATGTTTAAAATTCAAAATAAGGAAGTTTGAAATTTAATTTTAATATTAATATTTTAAGATGAAGACATATTAATATTTCAAGTTCCATGAAATGTAAGTTTGTGTTTTAAATTTACTTTAGACTTTTGAAAATTTGAAAATGTTTAAAATTCAAAATAACGAAGTTTGAAATTTGATTTTAATATTAATATTTTAAGATGAAGACATATTAATATTTCAAGTTTCCTGAAATGTAAGTTTGTGTTTTAAATTTACTTTAGACTTTTGAAAATTTGAAAATGTTTAAAATTCAAAATAATGAAGTTTGAAAATTAATTTTAATATTAATATTTTAAGATGAAGACATATTAATATTTCAAGTTCCCTGAAATGTAAGTTTGTGTTTTAAATTTACTTTAGACTTTTGAAAATTTGAAAATGTTTAAAATTCAAAATAACTAAGTTTGAAATTTAATTTTAATATTAATATTTTAAGATAAAGACATATTAATATTTCAAGTTTCTTGAAATGTAAGTTTGTGTTTTAAATTTATTTTAGACTTTTGAAAATTTGAAAATGTTTAAAATTCAAAATAACTAAGTTTGAAATTTAATTTTAATATTAATATTTTAAGATGTATACATATTAATATTTCAAGTTCCGTGAAATGTAAGTTTGTGTTTTAAATTTACTTTAGACTTTTGAAAATTTAAAAATGTTTAAAATTCAAAATAACAAAGTTTGAAATTTGATTTTAATATTAATATTTTAAGATGAAGACATATTAATATTTCAAGTTTCCTAAAATGTAAGTTTGTGTTTTAAATTTACTTTAGACTTTTGAAAATTTGAAAATGTTTAAAATTCAAAATAACTAAGTTTGAAATTTAATTTTAATATTAATATTTTAAGATGAAAACATATTAATATTTTAAGTTCCCTGAAATGTAAGTTTGTGTTTTAAATTTACTTTAGACTTTTGAAAATTTGAAAATGTTTAAAATTCAAAATAACGAAGTTTGAAATTTAATTTTAATATTAATATTTTAAGATGAAGACATATTAATATTTCAAGTTCYCTGAAATGTAAGTTTGTGTTTTAAATTTATTTTAGACTTTTGAAAATTTGAAAATGTTTWAAATTCAAAAYAAMKAAGTTTGAAATTTAATTTTAATATTAATATTTTAAGATGTAGACATATTAATATTTCAAGTTYCRTGAAATGTAAGTTTGTGTTTTAAATTTACTTTAGAMTTTTGAAAATTTGAAAATGTTTAAAATTCAAAATAACAAAGTTTGAAATTTAATTTTAATATTAATATTTTAAGATGAAGACATATTAATATTTCAAGTTTCCTGAAATGTAAGTTTGTGTTTTAAATTTGTTTTAGACTTTTCAAAATTTGAAAATGTTTAAAATTCAAAATAACTAAGTTTGAAAATTAATTTTAATATTAATATTTTAAGATGAAGACATATTAATATTTCAAGTTCCTTGAAATGTAAGTTTGTGTTTTAAATTTACTTTAGACTTTTGAAAATTTGAAAATGTTTAAAATTTAAAATAAAAGTTTGAAATTTAATTTTAATATTAATATTTTAAGATGAAGACATTAATATTTCATGTTCCCTGAAATGTAAATTTGTGTTTTAAATTTATTTTAGACTTTTGAAAATTTGAAAATGTTTAAAATTCAAAACAACTAAGTTTGAAATTTAATTTTAATACTAATATTTTAAGATGTAGACATATTAATATTTCAAAAAGTTTGTGTTTTAAATTTACTTTAAACTTTTGAAAATTTGAAAATGTTTAAAATTCAAAATAACGAAGTTTGAAATTTAAGCATTGTAAAAGACCACACAATTGTGTCGAGGTATATAGATTCAACACCATAGAAAACCCAAAAATATAGATTAAAAATGCTTGATGATAAGGGAGAGGTTTGTCACACATAAAACAATAAATTTGTCAACAAGTGAGATACCAATTACGGGGTCAAATCTCGTGGAACATATTATGAAGAAAAGGTAGCAAACTTCCAAATTTCACCACAACCCCACCGACCATGGAAGAAAATCATGTGTTAAAAGCGAAACCACATAGAACGCAGCTATTTGGACAAATATGTGGGCCGTGGGTAGCAGGGTGCTGAAAACCTGTTCACATTCGAATTTTGGGTAAAATTTCCTCACATTTTTTAAATGACAATCAAGATAAATACACCCCGCATACAATTAAATTTTTATAACTCTAAACTTTGTTTAACCTTTTTTATAAAAAAATTACCACTGAAAATATCCTATTCAATCCAATCCATGTCCCCGTTGTGGCCATTGCTCTTGTTGCCATAGCCATTGATATGGAACAATGCAGATTATAGAATGAACGCTTCACCAACACGAACCATGTGCGGAATAAATTTCTTGTCTCTGTTTGGGGCTCTCATCTCAAACTTGTATAGAGTGTTCTGTCTTTTTAGAAAAGCTACTAAGCATCTTTCTTCTACCTTGTTCAAGGATCCCTCCTCTTGTATATTGTTCTAATGGCTACAAGGCTTTTGTTCTCAATAGAGCCTGCTTTACTATGGATTGATTAGCTGGCTCCTTTTCTACATAACTTGCACATAGTACAATCGGCTAACGAGCAATGGTATATAATAAGGTAAATGCTCAACAATGATGTTTGCCTCTCAAATCTCTTGACTACAAACAAGGTAATGGAAAATGGATGTGTTCTGGTTCTCAACTTTATGAGTGCAACATACAACCCAACCACATCAAGAGAAATAATGGATGCCTTCAACAACTCCTGGCGTGAATCAACACTCTCTTTATCTAAAACTTGGAGGAAGGTGTAAAAACACACAAGTTCAATCAAAGTGGTGCCAAATTAGGCAAGATCCAATATTTAATTATAACCCGCTCTTCAAACTCATAGTGAATCAAATTGTTGAAATGACACACAAGCCACCTATCTAACTCTCTATAGAATACTACTACAAAGACAAACACATACTACTCCATGGTTTAGGGAGGTGTACACTAGCAACTTAGGAGTTGATAGGATACATTAAGAAAATGGCCTATCCCTTGAGTTGAAAGTCTTTGGAGTTATAAAGATACAAACTCATAAACTTGAGATGGCCATTAAGTAGTGTTATGCTTATTTAGGGGTGTGCAAGGTCTTTGTGAGCTTTGCACAAGCAAGACAAACATCATTTTAGTGACATGGAGATTTCTATTACTTGGTGTGGATGTTGAAGTACCACAAAGATTCTAACACAAATAGAAATGACAGTAATTACCAAGATAAAGATTCCAATGCCAAACAACCTTCTACCTTTACATATAGTCTGTATGATGGTCTGTACGGTCTATACAATGGTCAATTCATCTCACCTCTGCAATCACCTTCCAACACCCAGGTAAGGTGAGAAATTCACCCAACAATGTTTAAAAACTCCCCAAGCATGCAAGATTTTGACTATCAAGAAAGGAATCGCTCAACAATGAATTTGATCAACCAACGATGTGTAGAATTGCTCAGGCATAAAGAAATTCGCCATAGGAAAAGGAAAATCAACCAGGAAAATGCAATTGACTTGGTCAAGGAATTGTTTTCCCAGAGGGAGCATGTACGGTCTTAGGGAGAGAGATAAAAATTTCTAGCTAATTACCCAATGGTTAGAGGAAGAGAAATTCCAAGAATGGAAACTCAACTAATAAATTGCATTAACTCTTTTCTAATAACCATATATCTCATATTTTAAAAGAAATTGAAAGGTGGACAATTTAGAGCTATTAGGCATCCATACCATCTAAGAACGAAAAATGTCTCTTAAACCCGAGCTAATAAATGCAATATGAAATTCATCATGTTGACACATTAAAAATTCTTAGCAACTCATTAAACACAGGTAACAACATCAAACTCTAGCACAACACAAGGAGTTCAAACATCACACCAAATCACAATGTACACAGTGTTTACCCGGGAATCCAAACAGGAAAACTAGCCTCGAATGGGGCTCAATATTCTCATTTTGGTAATCTCTGGTACAATACTGTTCCTCCTCTCCTTAGCCAAAAGACCCTTTGGTAGTGAAAATCCAAGAGGAAATAGGGAGAGATGAGGTAATGGGAAGGCTAAGAGCCTCACCATTTGTTTCCCATTCCTCACCACTCTTCTCTCCTATTTTTATTTTCCCATTTCATTTATTTCTTTTCTTTTTATCTCTTTTGTCTCATTCACTTTACATTTGCAATGTTTGCATACCTTCATAAATTGACGATTTAATATTATAGGTATTGAGTCTTACACCCATTCATCAGCTCAGATCCATTTCGGATCACACCTCCCCATTGAGAGGCTTTTTGGTCTCCAAAATCTCAAGGAAACTAATCTAGATTAAGATACTTCTATTTGCTTCTTTGGAACATGGCTCTAACACTGGCTCCTAGCTACAACTATGGTTGTGGCTCTCACTATTGGCTCTAGTCCTTGGCTATGTCTCTAGCTCTTGTTGCTAGCTCACTTGTTCCTACAATGCAAAATTCTTCTCATTGACTCTCAGGTCTGAGAAATCTACATATACTAATTTTGGACTCAATATCCATTCCCATCTCCCTCTCTATCTCAGAGACATTCCATCTTCTCTATCAATGAAGTCAAGTCGAATAATGGTCGAATGTCAGTCTATGTTCAGTGTGACCCCAACAAACTATGCCATCACATACCAGTCCCTCAAAAGGAAGTGTGACTTTCCTTCTCTTGCTAAGATCAGTTGCTTCCTAGCATTGAAACAACTCTCTAGTGCTTGCAAATGCTTGCAAGCACATCGTGGATTTCTCAAGAACATATCCCTCCAAGGTCATTGACCCTCGTGCACCAGTCTCTAGCACATCTTCAAGAAGGAAATATTATTTTGGAAGATTGTAGGTAGCAAATGGAATGGTGTTGACTTGGTGGTTGGTATCCACTCATTGTCCTCTTCAATGGTGATGCAGACCTTGTGTCTTGTTATCTCTCATTGGACAACTTCTTTTCCTTGAATTGAAGATGCAACCAATGCTCCATCTTTATTAGGTTTTACTTTCCACACTCTTCTCTTTGCTAAGTATCTTCTGGGGTGAATCTCTAGGTGAAGTCGCTAACACTTCGCTTCATGACCATTGTGAATGTGTCTTGGCATTCTTCAAACTTCTTCTTGAGAAATGGTAGCAGTTTGGTAGAGGTATGAAGGTGCTTCTCTATCTTTTCCATCCTCTTGTTGAACATATGTACTTTCTCTTTCAAGTTCTCATTCTCTTCACGAAGCTGAGAATTTCCCACCCTTAGGTATTCTAACTTTTCTTTGCTTGCCTTACTCATGTTGACACTACAACAAATCCCGGTGATTAGCTTCCTTTTTAGCTCCCTTTTTTTACTTCCATTGTCTGTTTTAATGTATTTTTCTCCACTTTTTTGCAAAAATCAGCACTATTTATCGAGATGGTGCTATTTTGAGCATTATTTACGTTGAACAACACAAGTCCACATTAAATTAGGTGCTAATAGTGCCTAACTTGTCCCTTTCTTTAGCACCTACTTTATTTCCCAATTTTTCACCCTATTTAGCGCCCAAGTTAGCGCCAACTGTAGCTTCCAGTTTAGCTTCGAGTTTAGCTTCAAGTTTAGCTTTTAGTTTAGCTTCCAGTTTAGTTTCCTGGTTAGCATACAATTTAGCTTCCTTTTAGCTTCTAGTTTGGATTTCTATTTGGCTTCCAATTTAATGCCTACTATGCCTAAATAGTTAATTTGTTGAGTTGTTGGGGGTTAAGTGGATAAGGGCTTTAGGGATTAGGGGATTTAGGGATTAAGGGTTAAGGGATTAGGGTTTACAATTTAAGGGATTAAGGTCAAGGGCTAAGGGATTTGGGGCTTAGGGGTTAGGTAGTTTAATGGTTAATTGCTTAGGGATTATATCTAGTCAAGGGATTAATGACATCCATCGACCCCACACATAATCTTTAAGATCATCCATGTCTCATTATGATCATTTGTCATTGCCATATGTAGAATATTTCTTAGAACTCTCTTGAAATGCCATGGAACTTCCAATACACCCATCACAAATGTCTTCCACTGACCCTGCACACTAAGAAGTGAATGGGGCCAATGTTGAAATTTCTTCAATTTGTGCCTGTATGCATCGAAATTTGACATGATGAGACTAGACACATGCCTTGACGGTATCAGAGGGTTTCAAGACTCAAGGATGTCTGATGTCCCCACATAATCTTTGAGATCGTCTATGTTTGCATCAACGTTCATAATGGACATCTCATTATCATTATTCGCCATTGCAATCTATAGAATCTTTGTTGGAACTCTCTTGAAATGTCATGGAACTTCCAATACACCCATCACAAATGTCATCCATCGACCCCGCATAGTGAGCAGTGAATGGGGCCAATGTTGAAATTTATTCAATCTATGCCTGTATCCATCGAAATTTGACATGGTTAGACTAGACACATGCCTTGATGGTATGGGAAGGTTTCAAGACTCAAGGATGTCTGATGTCCCCAAATAGTTTTTGATATCGTCCACGTTTGCATCAACATTCATCATGTAGATCTCATTGTCATCATTTGTCATCCCTTTATATAGAATCTTTGTTAGAACTCTCTTGAAATTTCATGGAACTTCTAATACACCCATCACAAATGTCTTCCATCGACCTTGCACAGTGAGCAGTGAATGAGGCCAACGTTGAAATTTCTTCAATCTGTGCCTATATGCATCGAAATTTTACATTGTTATACTAGACATATGCCTTGATGGTATGGGAGGGTTTCCAGACTTAAGGATGTCTCATGTCCCCACATAATCTTTGAGATCATCCATGTTTGCATCAATGTTAATAATGGACGTCTCATTTTCATCATTCGCCATTTCCATCTATGGAATCTTTGTCAGAACTCTCTTGAAATGTCATGACACTTCCAATACACCATCACGAATGTCATCATGCACCGACCCCACATAGTGAACAGTGAATGGGGCCAACGTTGAAATTTCTTCAAATTGTGCTTGTATGCGTCGAAATTTGACATGGTTAGACTAGACACATGCCTTGACGGTATGGGAGGGTTTCAAGACTCAAGGATGTCTAATGTCCCCATGTAATATTTGAGATTGTACAGATCATCCACATTTGCATAAACGTTCATAATGAATGTCTCATTGTCATCATTCATCATTTCCATATATAGACTCTTTGTTGGAACTCTCTTGAAATTTCATGGAACTTCCAATACACCCATCAAAAATGTCATCCACCAACCCTGCATAGTGAGCAGTGAATGGGGTCAACATTGAAATTTCTTCAAACTGTGCTTATATACGTCGAAATTTGATGTAGTTATACTAGACACATTCCTTGAAATTATGGGAGGGTTTCAAGACTCAAGGATGTCTGATGTCCCCAAATAATATTTGAGATCATCCACATTTGCATAAACATTCATCATTGACTTATAATTGTTATCTTTCTTCATTTTCATTTGTAGAATATTTGTCAGGAATCTCTTGAAATGTCATAGAACTTCCAATACACCCATCACAAATATCATCCACTAACCCTACATAGTGAGCAATGAATGGGGCCAACGTTGAAATTTCTTCAAATTGTGCCTATATGCATCAAAATTTGATGTGGTTAGACTAGACACATGCCTTGATGGTATGGAAGGGTTTCAAGACTCAAGGATGTCTGATGTTCCCACATAATCTTCGAGATAGTCCAGTTTGTTTGCATGAAGGCTCATCATGGACGTATCGTTATCATCATTCGTCATTTCCATTTTTATAATGTTTGTCAGAACTCTCTTGAAATGTCATGGAACTTCCAATACACCCATCACAAATGTCTTCCACCGACCCTGCACAATGAATAGTGAATGGGGCCAACATTGAAATTTCTTCAATTTGTTCCTGTATGCATAGAAATTTGACATGGTTAGACTAGACACATGCCTTGACGGCATGGGAGGGTTTCAAGAATTAAGTATGTTTTGTGTCCCCACATAACCTTCTAGATTGTCCACGTTTTCATCAATGTTCATCATGCACGTCGATCTCATTGTCATCATTCATCATTCCCTTCTATAGAATCTTTGTTGGAACTCTCTTGAAATGTCTTGGAACTTCCAACATGCTCATCACTAATTTCATCCACCGACCCCACAAAGTGAGCAATGAATGGGGCCAATGTTGAAATTTCTTCAAAATGTGATTGTATGCATTGGAATTTTATATGTTTAGACTAGGCACATGCCTTGATGGTATGGGAAGGTTTTAAGACTCAGGGAAATAATTCTCTTCATCATCGCCATCATCATGGTTTTCATTTCCATCATCATCATCATCATATTCATCATGACACAATTTTTCCATCCATGACAATAAATATCAAACCTGACATACCCATCTTTACAACGAAACCTAATGATGATGCCAATTTCCATGTATTTTTATTTTCTTGTGGCATTATTCAAGATGATTAAACCATGATTCTATTAAGTTGAGACATTATTTCAGTTCTGATACTTTTGCGACTCGAGTTATGATAAGGTGGTTCTTTCGGATTCATCCCAAAATATTTTTATAGGGTCCAACATGCAAGTGGTTTAATGGTTAAAGGGTTAGGGATTATATTGAGTGAATGGATTAATGACATACATTGACCCTACATGGTTAGAAGTGAATGAGGCCAACATTGAAATCTCTCTAAACTATGCCTGTATGTGTCGAATTTTAACATGGTTATACTAGACACATGCCTTGATGGTATGGGAGGGTTTCAAGACTCAAGGATGTCTAATGTCCCTACATAATCTTCGAGATCGTCCATGTTTCAAGGGGTTAGGGGTTAGATGGTATAAAGGTTAAGGTATTAGGCTTAGGCTTAGTGAAATATTTCAATTTGTTTTAAAATATAAATTAACGAACAAACTTTGGATACATTTAGCCTAATGGTTTGGATTTACATTGGTCTACATATACGATATATGTAATTATATTTTTTAACAATTGCATATTTAATGTATTTTTATTTAATATGTTCTTCATCCTATTTTAGTCTGATTCTAATCAATAACCTAACAACACCTGTAAACCATTATAAACTAATAAATTACCACTAACCATGCTAACTCTTATCAAAGTAATCCTAATTTTTTTTGCTAACAATTCATAGAAAATATTGAACAAGTTAGCACTAGAAGTCACCTTCAGATTGCATAGAAGGTAAGCTCAATACCCATCATTTTATATGAGTGTAATTGAGTTTTAATATGTCAAATGGAGAAGAATCAATGATAATAATGTTCTAACTCAGAAATCTGGACTAGCATGCACAAGCAATTGAGGTCTTGGATTAACTTCAGTCGGTAAGTTGGAGTAAAGGTGAGTAGAAGGAAGACTTTGGTGAGAAAGGTGTAGAGGTCTACTATGGACATCAGGTCTTCGATTAGCCCAAGGAGAAAAAAATCAAACACAAGATCCTCTTGGATTCAAATTTCAAGGAAAATGAAAGAAATCATAACAACACTATAATCAAACAGTCATCACAATACAGTTACAAAAATCCATGTGAATCAGTAATTCATGAACTCTCTCAATATCAAAGGAAAATAAGGTGGAGTAAGAAATATGACTTAGATTAATCAAGAAATCTCAAATCAAGTACATAACCAGAGAACCAATGTTCTTCATGAAAATATTACAATAGCAGGGATGCTAGCTCAACCATTCGACCTTAACAAAATATCAAAACTGCTTATATAAACTAAAAATGTTGCAACCACCAGGAATGTGATCGGACCCATGCATTCAAAGTTTCCGGTCGATGCCTACTCTGTCATCCTATGAAAGCCTTCTTATGTCAGAATCGAGCCTGACTTAGTTATGTGATTTGTAGGAAGATCCGTCCCTTGGGAAACTTTGGATTGACAATCTCCCCCCACGACCATTCTCAGTATGATTTCCATTTATGGGGTGAGATGAGGTCTCAACTTCTGACCCCATTTCCATTAACTACCTTCATCAGGATCGGGACGAGGCCTGGCACCCATGAATTCTCCAAGCGATGCCCATGACTTCTTCGAGTCAATCCTGACACCTCTAGGCCATGTAAATATTCTTATGTCACCAAATACGTGCGCTTTTGTGCTTTGGCGTAGTTCCTATCCATCACTCCATATTCAATGTGACCTAGGGCCATGACCCTACACAATTGCATGATTTCAGGTGCTACCAAGGGTGGCATGAAAGAAAACTTCTTTTGTCCCCGCAATTCACCATGAACCGTCACACATCCCTTTCTAAAAACCACGGTTCTGATTGCGGCCTGCCCCTGATATTTTAAAATGTGCACACCTTCTGACGCCACAACTTGGTGTGACCCTTGATCTAGCAATCTAATGTTAGGCCCTCTGATCAACGGTTCAGCTCTGACGTTTTTTAGATTGACGGATCTAATCTCCCCCTTCAAAACAATGGTCGAGATTTGCTTCCTGGATCGACCTTCAGGAATTTCAATTCTCAAAATCCATTTCCCTCCAAGTAAAAACTCTGGAGTTGAGAATATGATGATACATGTCTCCCTGAGATCGACAACTAAGACACTTTTTGGGTCTCCGGACTCCGGAAAAATAAAATCTCAAACCTAGGCTCCCAAATGCCTCTACCCATAGCTGGCGATATACTAATGCATGTCCTCATGAATTGAACGATCGAGGATTACTTCAGGCCTCTATCTGGAGCTCACATATTTTAGCCACATGTCCCCGCTGATGGGTGGTCCAGATGATGTCATATGATGACATGTCTGCTGATGTGTCATGATAAGGAGGGTGACATGGCCATGACAAAATGACTTGGATAAAGTGCCACACGTCATGCCTAATGAGAGTGTGTCACATGCTTCGACACTTCCGGACTTCGATGCTTTGGGTCTTTGGGACTTCGACGCTTCGGGACTTTGGTGCTTTAGGTCTTCGAGACTTTAGGAATTCGGGCCTTCAAGACTTTGAAACTTTTCTCATTTTAAAATTCCTGAAGTAAAACTCCTGGAGTGACAGATCTGATGACGCGTAACATTCTGGATTTGGATGACCGAGATCAACTTCGGGTCTCTGAGCTCCAAGAAAACCAAAACTCAAATCTCGCTCACTCTTCCATTCGCTTTTACCTAGAGTTGTGGATATGATGACATGTGTCTCTTGCTGATCAACAAATCATATTCACTTTCGGATGTCAGGAGTTTGGATTTTTTACGAACAATTTTAACAACATTTCAAACTCCCAATTCCCGCGATAATCTTCCACTGTTAATCTCTCCCAATAAGATCCACAACCCAGATTCAATCTTTTCGCAAACTTTGATCTTCAGGATTTTTCTTTGGTGCTATACTTCACGCAATTTTGACCTTCCGAAAGAATGCACGCCGTCGATCGATTCACCTAATGAATCTCCGCTGTTGAAAATTTAAAACTGCCTTCCACTTGTGCATCAAGCCTAAAATGGATTGTTAGGAAAGTTGCACTTTGTGTTCATGGATGCGGCCTTCATGATCGAGGATTCGTACGAATGGCTATGGGCTGGGAAAACAGGGATATCGGGGAAAAATTACAGACTTAGGTAGAAACCACAAGTCCACCGGACTCTGACAAGTTCATGTGATAACATTTGGCTCCACAGAGGATGGTATGCTCCCTGCGAGCTTCCAAGAACAAGTAGTTCCATTGCCTTAGTTGTTGGGTTATGGAGTCGAGCTCAAAAAATTTCGTCGAAGGCCGAAATGTATACTATTCTACTTATAAAAAGGAAAACAAACACACATGCTTCAGAAAGAGCTTATTTATCTACAGTCCTAGGCTAACTGGTTTTTACAAAGAATTAGGTGTGTTATAGGAGAATCCCCCCATAGAAACGTGGATTACCTCTTGGATACTAGACCCTTATAACCAAGACAAAAAGGTGTTAATGTGGACGCTAACATTCCTTTCCATGAAGCTAAACTATTCAAGGAAGAAGAAGAAAGAAAGGTAAATACCTTTACCAATGTTTGTCCTTGCTCAATCTAGGATGATCTTGATCTCCAAGTTCTTCAAAAGGTTCTGCAATACAATGAGTAACAACAATGAAACATACTTCCCATTATACCATGATTAGCTTCATAATAGACCTATCAAAAGAAACAAGTCATGAAACATACACAAACTTAAAGGAAACAAACCAAGCACATATTTATATTAGTGAAAACAAAGCAAAGTGCTTACAACCATAGATGTAGATGCAACAACTTCACCAAGTTCTCTTTCTCCAGACCCTTGCTCAAAAGTTCCACGATCAGAATGAATGTTACTTCATTGATAAATATCCCTTATGAGATCATACGTTTGATGCCTTCAATGTCTCTCCTTCCTTATGAGATCATAAGTTAAGTATCTCTCTATTTATCCATATGCTTTTACCATGAGAAGGCGTCCTTATATAAGCTTGGAGAGACCCAACCACCTTAGAGATTCTTGGGATAGTTTGAGGATCTTTCTCCTTCATTTGTGGATCCTCCCTAAGATCCAACCTCAACCTCAGATTTGAATCCAACTGATTTCCAAGATGAAGGGGATTTTTCCTTGATTTTCCTCAACAACCCAAAATTTTGTCAAACATTCTAGTGCTCCCCCAAAAGGGTGCACAGAGCATTGCAAATCTCCCCCAAATGAGGGTACAAATTGCTAGGACTCCCTAACAGTGTGCAAGGGAGCGCTTCCCAAAATTCCTTCAAAAAATCCCAACGCTCCCCCATAATGGTGTTTTGAGTGTTGCAACGCTCCCCCAAAGAGGGGTAGGGAGAATTGGCACTCCCTGACAGTGGGTAGGGGAGCGTTTCCCTTCAAAAAACATTTTTAAGTGGTCTTTTCCATGGAAAACGATTCGTACTCTTTGTCATGTTATTTCTCCTTATTAAACCAATCTTTGAAGGTGTCTTAAGTGTCTTTGTGATGTCGTTAGAGACATGACATAGGCAAGATGACAGTATGATGTTTGTGACACTTGCATCACTTGCGGTCAATATGCGACACTTGCAACACTTGTAACGATGAAAATAGGTCATCATTGAAGTGAGTAATTTTGATGTGTAATATACTTCCCCCCAAAGTGCGAAGTTAGAAGACAAAAAACTGATGACTGAAGTACTTTGTAGAATTTTTAGAGCAAAGGTATGGACTAAGAGAACCTGGTAGAAGCTACACACAACCATCAAACAAATTTTATGACATGTTTCAAACCCAAGGTAGGCATACCTATGCTTGAGTAATAAAAACTTTCAAGGTATGGCCACCATAAAATACATTGTGGATCCATAATTATATTGACAAAAAGGTATATCCACTAAATATACATTGTCGATATATACTCCCATGACCGAAACTGATCGTAGCCATGAAGAATACACAGTGGATCTATGAGACGACATATGTGTCAATATTCAAGAGAAACTCTGTCGCAACCTGGGCAAAGTACATATCAGATTGATCACTTAACCTAGGGTCTTCTTACCAATCCCAATGCAGTATAAGTCTAACCATGTGAATAGATGTCCTTATGTCGAACATGGAAGAAACCACTTGATTACCAGTCAATGAGGAAAACTGTTAACAAGTGTGAGGGAAATCACCATTGATGTCAATGATTCCCAAGGTACCCTAGTACATTCTAGCGAATGTGAATAAATGAGTTGAAGTCGAACATCCGTGGAACCATCCGATCAGGGTTCAATGATGTAAAACCACTTTCGAAAGTGAGGAGGCCTACCATCGAGGCATGTAGGTCCCAAGGTAATGACTGGTTTCTAAGTCAAGTTCCTAGATAATGTGTTGAATTCGACAGGAACAGACTCGTCGCAGGAGGGCCTTGATGTATCCCCCATCAACGACATGAAAATGGCATAAAGATGTAAATTGGTAGATCAGATGAACATGGAATGACATAGGTATTGAAACAGGAAATTTGTGATGGTTGAATCTCGAGGAAGATACTTCCCTTGAACACTGAGGCACAATAAAAAAAACATGACATGGACCAAAACATGATGATGCAGTGGATACTATGACTTTCGTCGGGTGACCCAAAGGAGTAAGGAAACTCAGAGGATTGGTTCAGTGTAGAGGTTCCACGGATTAAAATGCGTGCAAAGAGAAAGTGTCATGTTCAAGGGTGACTGTAAGAGTTATTGGTAACGTTCTAAAAAACTGATTGNCCTCGTTTTTATTTAATGATCTCAAGGAGGGTAACACATGCTCAATATAAATCACCTTCGGTAAGTCCCTCTTCCTTTATTTAACGAACTGGAAGAAGTAAGGGTTCGGTCCCATATGGGCCCTTCAATGTATGATTGTTTAATGAGTCTAGAGAAGGTAAACTCAGTGTTTTTTCATGTTTAGAGAGTTTGAAAAGAACTTAAATATGACTCCAAGGTTTTCCTTTTTTGTAATGTTAGTATCGTGAGGCTGAAAAAGAGATAAAATGCCACTCGCAAGATTCCCTTTCAAACCTTTTAATGAGTGTGAAAGGAAGCAAGATCATTCGGCAATCTTTTCATGTTTAGAGAGTCTGAAAAGAACTTAAAGACGAGTCTAGGGGGTTCCTTTTTCACGTATCCATGTGAGTATGAAAAAGACATAAAATTTTACTTGGTTACATTCTCATGTTTTTTCGAGCACGATAAAGAACAAAGACTAATCTCAGTATTGGTTTCACTTTTACACAAGCTTGAAACAAAATTAAACAATTCTTGTAAATTCCCAACGTAAATTCCAAAGGTTGGGATACCCATGGATGGTTAGTACTCTTCCCCCATCTTGAAAATCTAGTGGCATAACTCCAGAATGATAATCAAAGGCTGGAGACATCTAGTATCCAAGACATAAATGTGCTAATGTGGACACTAACATTCCTTTTCATGAAGCTAAACTATTCAAGGAAGAAGAAGAAAGAAATGTAAATACCTTTACTGATGTTTGTCCTTGCTCAATCCAAGTTGATCTTGATCTCTAAGTTATTCAGAAGGTCCTACAATACAATGAGTAATAACAACAAAACATACTTCCTACTCTACCATGATTAGCTTCATAATAGACCTATCAAAAGAAACAAGTTCATGAAATATACACAAACTTAAAGAAAACATGCAAAGCACATATTTATATTAATGAAAACAAAGCAAAGTTCTTACAACCATAGATGTAGATGCAATAGCTTCACCAAGCTCTCTTTGTCCAGACCCTTTCTCAAAAGTTCCACGATTAGAATGACTGTTACTTCACTGATAAATATCCCTTATGATATCATAATTTTGATGCCTTCAATGTCTCTCCTTCCTTATGAGATCATAAGTTAGGTATCTCTCTATTTCTCCATATGATTTTACCATGAGAAGGCCTCCTTATATAAGCTTGGAGAGACCTAACCGCCTTAGAGATTCTTGGGATATGTTGAGGATCTTTCTCCTTCAGTTGTGGATCCTCCCTAAGATCTAGCCTTGACCTCAGATTTGAATCCAACTGATTTCCAAGATGAAAGGGATTTTCCATGATTTTCCTCAACAACCCAAAATTTTCTCAAACATGCCAGTGCTCCCTAAAAAGGTTTCATAGAGCATTTCAACACTCCCCCAAAGGAGGGTACAAAGCGCTAGCACTCCTTGATAGTGGGTAGGGGAGCGTTGCCCAAAATTCCTTCAAAAAATCCCAACGCTCCCCTAGAAATGGTGTCCTGAGTGTTTCAATGCTCCCCCAAAGAGGGGTAGGGAGTGTTGGCACTCCTTGACAATGGCTAGGGGAGCATTTCCCTTCAAAAATCATGTTTAAGTGGTATTTTCCATGGTAAAAACTTTGTACTCTTTGTCATGTGATTTCTCCTTCTTAAACCAGTCTTCAAAGGTGTCTTAAGTGTCCCTGTGATGTCCTTAGAGACATGACATAGGCAAGATGACAGTATGATGTTTGTGATACTTGCGACACTTGTGGTCAAGATGCGACACTTGCGACACTTGTAATGACGACAATAGGTCATCAGTGAAGTGAGTAATTTTTATGTGTAACAAGGTGAAAGCAAACTTCCACCATAACCACCCAGACAGATCGGTAATATAATTCTTCTCTTTACTACAAATAATCCATAAAAGGTAACGGAAGTATGACAGCATAAAGAAAACATGTATTGGAACACTGGAAATACCTCCAAATGACGATAATATGAACAATTTTGCAGGCTCCAATGCTTTTGGAAAACATAGTTCCATATATAACCCCACAGGGTCACAAAATTTATAATCAGGAAAGCTTGACTGGTAAGAAATTACCTCCTTCTCTTCATGGTTACTCACCCATCATTCAATGTTCTCAGATTGTATAGGTGGGTAGAGGACTGATGCAGGTCGGCTGATCCCAGGTGATACTTGCTCATCTACAGGCTCAAGACAGGAGATAAAATGCACCTTTAGCTCCTCCAATTCTCCTTTGTTTGATCGCTCTGATAACATCTGCTAGCTGAGAGAAAGAAGTTTCTTCATGTATATCCATGGATGGCTCTTTATCTCTATCATGTTGCTCAGTGTCTTTTGCGGGCCCAAGGTGGTTGATTTCCACACAATGTTCTTCCTTAATGTATAAAGGAAAAGGCTCTATAGTATGGTCTTGGAAATCCTTCATATCCACATTGGAATCAGATTCATAGATATCATACTCAGGCTGGTTTCTCCCCAAGTCAGCAAAATGTGGTGTGGAGATCTTTTTCTCTTCATTTGAACACTCATTAAAGAGGGGTGAGCGCAAAACGCCTCCATCTTGCAAAAAAGGAGTGATATCTTGATTCTTCTCTTCGATCCTAGGTAGAAATACATTGTGGAAAACCTCTTGAAGAAAAAGAGGATAATCCTTCTCCACCACTATCTCTTCCTCCAAATCTGAGACAACATGTGCATCAGGGGAAAACAATAATACATCCATGGATATGTAATCATCAACACTATCAGAAATCATATTTGGTGGCATGAAAAAGCTCTTCTCTTCATCGTTTTTGCTAGGATATCCATCAAAAATTGTTTTCTCTTGGTCAGTATCCGACATCACTTCTTCGTCATAAGAAGGGCTTCCGAGAACATCTATTTTAGGGACCGGAATATCCTCTGTGTTTTCTTCATAAGATCGGAAAGAAAAATCTACCTTTACTTATTCTATTTTTGCAGAAAGTGATCTTACCAGTCCCACCAGCTCACCCAAAGCATCTTCTTCATCCTCACAATTTGCATCAGAATCTGCTATATTCTGAACACGATCGTTATATTCCTTACAATAGTTATGAGAAATAAACTCAAAGGAATAAAATTTTTGACAATGCCTATTGAAAGCTGCATGACTGCTTTGGGGAGGAGATGCTAGTAGGGGGTAAGGAGTGGTACCACTCGCGAGCATATCCTACTAACGAGATCATGAACATATTCAATAATACATCCTCATGATGTATTTCCCACTGATGCATGAGTTCATGAAACCCACAGAGATGCTTGACATGGTTTTCATTTTTACGCTCTCTAAATATGGGTAGAAAATCACCGTATTCATCCATAGTAGGAACAACATTAGGAAAAATAGGAACAAAGGAGAAAACCTCAGAGCCAATATTCTTTCCATTTCAAAACAGTGGAGTCGCGACTGGATACTTTAATCATGGAGTTGCCAGGTGAATGATATGCAGTCTAAATGTGTCTAGTCTCTTGTCACCATCAAAGACTAGATCTGATCGTTGTCAATCTCCCAAGGAACTGTCAAGATGAGAAAGAATATGCTAAAATACTTCTCGAGTAAAATTCTCTAGGTCAGCTTCGGGTGTGATAGAGGCAACCAAAACTGAAATAGTGGATTCGACACAGTGGATTCACCAGGTGCAAGCACAATCTTCAATGGTACTAATATCTGATGCACCTTCAAAATCAGAGATTTTGTGTCGTTCTAAACTAGGGAAAAGTCTTTGATTCATTCCCCGGTAATGGTGCCAAAAATGTTAGCACTAGAAGTCACCTTCAGATTACATTGAAGGTAAACCCAGTACCCATAAGTTTATGTGAGTGTAATTGAGTTTTAAGAGTTCAAATGGAGAAGAATCAATGATAATAACGTTCTAACTCGGAAATCTAGACTAGCATGCATAAGAAATTGAGGTCTTGGATTAACTTCAGTCAGTAAGTTGGAGTAAAGGTGAGTAGAAGGAAGAATTTGGTGAGAAAGATGTAGAGGTTTGCTATGGAAATCAAGTATTCAATCAACCTAAGGAGGAAAAACGCAAACAAAAGATCCTCTTGGATTCAAATTTCAAGGAAAATGAAAGAAATCATAACAACACTATAATACAACATTCATCATAATACAGTTACACCAATCCATGTGAATCATTCATTCATGAAATCTCTCAATATCATAGGAAAATAAGATGGAGTAAGAAAGCTAACTTAGATTAATCAAGAAATCTCAAATCAAGTACATAACCAGAGAACCAATGTTCTTCATTAAAATATTACAATAGCATGGAGCCTAGCTCAACCATTCAACCTTAACAAAATATCAAAACTGCCTATATATAATAAAAATGATGCAACCACCAGGAATGTGATCAAACCCTTGCATTCAAAGTTTCCAGTCGACGCCTACTCTGTTAGCCTGTGTAGGCCTTATTATGTTAGACGCGAACCCAACTTAGTTATGTGCTTTGCAGGAAAATTCATCCCTCGCGAAACTTCGAATTGATAATCTCCCCTCACGACCATTCTCATTATGCTTTCCATTTATGGGGTGAGACGAGGTCTCAACTTTCGCCCCCATTTCCATTAGCTACCTTCATCGGGATCAGGATGAGGCCTGACACCCATGAATGTTCCAGGCGGTGCCCACGACTTCTTCGAGTCAATCCCAATGCCTCGAGGCCATGCAGATCTTCTTATGTGACTAAATACATGTGCTTTTGGCCTTTAGCGCAGCTCCTCTCCATCGCTCTATCTTCAATTTGACCTAGGTCCATGACCCTACACAAGTGCATGATTGAGGGCGCTACCAATGGTGTTATGAAAGGAAACCACTTTTGTCCCCTCAATTCACCATGAACCGCCATGCATCCCTTTCTAGAAACCACAGTTTTGATTGCGGCCCGTCCCTGAGATTCTAAAACATGCACACCTTTTGACTTCTCAATTTGGCATGACCCTTGATCTTATGATCTAAGATTAGGACCTCTAATCAATGACTTAGATATAGCACTTTTTATATTGACGGATCAAATATTCCCTTTCAAAACAATGACTGGGATTTGCTTCGCAGATCGGCCTTTGGGAATTTCAATTCTCAAACTCCATTTCCCTCTAAGTAAAACCTTTGGAGTTGATAATATGATGACATGTGGCTCCCTGAGATTGACGACTGAGATGCTTTTCGGGTCTCTGGACTCTGGGAAAATAAAATCTCAAACCTGGGCTCCTAAAGGCATTTACCCAGAGCCAGTGATATATTGATGCGTTTCCTCATGAATCGAACGACCAAGGATTACTTCGAGCCTTTATCCAAAGCTCATGAGTTTCAGCCACATGTCCCCGTTGATGGGTGGTCCAGATGATGTCATATGATGTCACGTCTACTGATGTGTCATAGTAAGAAGGGTGACATAGCCATGAAAGAATGACCTAGAACAAGTTCCACGTGTCATGCATGATGAGAGTGTGTCATGTGCTTTGGCACTTCAGGACTTTGGCAATTCAAGTCTTCGAGACTTCGACGCTTCGGGTCTTTGGAACTTCGGGCCTTCGATGCTTTTATAATTTTAAAAATCCTGAAGTAAAACTCATGGAGTGACAGATCTGTTAACATGTGCCATTATGGATTTGGATGACCAAGATCCACTTCGGGTCTCTAGGCTCTGGGAAAACCAAAACTCAAATCTCTCTCACTCTTCCATGCAATTTTACCTGGAGCTATGGATCTGATGACATGTGGCTCTTACTGATCAACGACTCATATTCACTTTCGGGTGTCGGGAGTTCAGATTTTTGATGAACAATTTTAACAACATTTCGAACTCCTGATTCCCGTGGTAATCTTCCACCATTGATCTCTCCCAATAAGATCCACGACCTAGATTTAATATTTTCCCGACCTTTGATCTTTCGTCTTTTCCTCTGGCGCTATACTTCACGCAATTTTGACCTTCCGAAAGAATCCACATCGTCGATCGATTCACCTGATGGATCTCCACCACTGAAAATTTAAAATTGCCTTTTGCTTGTGCTTCAAGACCGAAATTGTAGTGTACCTTTTGCTGACCAAGGCTTTTAATGCGCAATATAACAATATTTATACACTTACGTTGGATTTACATAACACATACAATCCATTATATACTCCACATGCATTTAACAATTAAACACATTCAACACAGAGTTTTCATACGAATTACTACCATAATCAGCAAGCAATTAGCTTTTCATATTAGTTCATATACACAGCGGAAAACATGATAACAGATCCAGGACAGTCATGATAAAATGTGGTAAGAATATAATTAAACACTTATCTTTTGATAGTGGATAAATCCACCAACCAAATGCAGGCCTTCCACGAACCTCCCAGCCGTAGACCGCACTGCTCCTCAACTCAACAGTGGGTCACCCCCGAGCTGGGACTGAGCTCCACCCCAGGGCAAGGAATCTAGACTTAGGCTGAGGTTACAAGGAATTTAGTCACACACAATCACCAGGAAGAATTCTTCTTCCAGGAATCTCCCACGCTCACTTCCCACAGACCCTCATTCCCCACATGCCTGTTCCACCCCAGGAGAGTGCACCCTCTCTGTCACCTGGACAGTCCTTCGGCTGCTAGTCTCCCTTACCTTGGGTTACAGGAACAGACCAGACCGGAAGTCTCCGGGTTCTGTGGCAGCTACAGGGTTCCTTCCAAGAGCTCTCTCCTTCCTCTGCGCACTCTCTCACCTAGAGGGAGTCTCTCACAGGCCAACAAGCCTCACGTAGTCCAGAATGGCGTGCCACAACAAACAGAGGGAAAATGGACACAGGCTTCCCAAGAACTGTTTCAACAGTCACAGGATGTTCTCACGGTCAAGATTTCAGAATAGGGCTCCACGCACCAACTCGCTCAGTTTTTCCTAGGCAAACAGAGACTCTTCCCCGAAATTGACATGGACATTTCGTTCAGGGAACGCACCCACTTGTTTTCTCTCATAGATAGACTCCATGGCTCTGAACAAGGGTAAACACACATTCTTCAACACCCAACACAGGCTTCCTCTCTGTAACATAAATACACAAGGTCTCTTGCAGACTGGCTCATACGGCCCTAGCTCAGGGCAGTCGGGTTGAATGGAATGCCGAGATTCCCCCCCACGGCTGTTCCTTTCTGTTTTATTTGCATGCGTCAAGGTGGACATTTGTCACCTTGGGAACTGCATGCGTTCCATCCGCATGCCTCCCTGTACACCCTTTCCTTTTTGCTAGGAACTTAGGATAAAATAATATGAACATGGCTTTTTAGGAAATAATATTAAAATATTATTCCAGGCCTAAGCCCCTAGGCTCAACACTCATCCCCTTTCCCACCTTCCAACCCCTAGTTCCTTGCCCACTCTGTGGACACTCAGTCCCCCTTCACTCATTCATCGTGGTCGGTCTGCACCTAGCGGTGTTTATATTTTATTGATTATTCTGCATACATACAAGTACAGCAGCAGGCTCCTGGCCCTCAAACACTTAGGCTTCCTAGCCTAACAAACACATAAGCCTTCCAGCTTATACAAAACTTGGCTCACTAGCCTATAGAACACATTACAATTTATTTCATATATCATGATCTATAATGGGCTCGGCCTTGGGGACACTACAATCCCCCTCCCTTATTTTTGCACTGTCCTCAGTGCAACTTTACATCGCATCTGCAAGTTCTTAAAAATTTTCAAAAAGGTGCGGTTACTCTGCCCGCATAACATCTGCATGCTCCCATGTCGCGTCCTCAGGACTGTACCATGTCCACTGGACCGTTACAAGCTCTATAGCTCGATTTCGTAGCTGTTTTCTTTTCCTGTCCAATATGCGTACAGGATGTACTTGCAGGATACCTTCTAGTTCCACCTGAATCACAGTCCAATCGATAACATGATTAGCATCAGGTACATATTTCTTAAGCAGTGAAACATGAAACACATTATGTACAGTCATAGATGCAGGTAATTCAAGCATGTATGCAACTGGCCCAATCCTTTCCAGGATCTCGAATGGCCCAC
>ML780616.1:732338-742543 GCA_009831015.1 Picea engelmannii | reverse complement strand
TCCTTTCCAGGATCTCGAATGGCCCACAAAATCTTGCTGCCAACTTGGCGCAACTTCCCAATTTCAGGGAACTCCTGTTAGTTTTCACTTTCAGGAAAACATGGTCACCCACTTTGAATTCTCTATGGGTTCTGTTACTATCAACGTAATTTTTCTTCCTGTCCTAGGCAACTTTCAGATTCTGTTTGATTTTTATCATTTGATCTTCCATCTCTTTGAGTAGTTCGGGTCCAATTACTACTCTATCAGCTGGATTATCCCAGCTCACTAGAGTGTTGCACTTTCTTCCATAAAGTGCTTCGAATGGGCTCATCTTCAGAGATGTATGATACCCATTATTGTAGGCAAATTCTACCAGATGCAGGTAGTCTTCCCACCTTGATGGTTTATCCATCACATACATTCTCAGCATGTCTTCTATTACTCTATTTACTCTCTCCGTCTATCCATCAGACTCAGGATGATACACTGTACTAAAGTTCATATTCGTTCCGAATCCTTTGAACAGTCCTTTCTAGAAATTTGAAGTGAATTTCGGGTCCCTATCAGACACAATTGTCTTAGGAATTCCATGCAAGCGTGCAACTTCTTTTAAAAAGATATCAGCAACCTCTACTGCTTTGTGGGTGGTTTTCAGTGGAATAAAATGGGCAGTGTTAGTAAGCTTGTCCACCACCACCATGATTGAATCATGCTGCTTTCTTGTTCTGGGCAATCCTGTGATAAAATCCATTTTTACCATGTCCCATTTCCACTCAGGAATAGGTAAAGGCTGCAACAACCCTGCTGGGTGTCTATGCTCAGCCTTAACCTTTTGGCACTCCATACATTTGGCGATGTAGTCAACAATTTCTTTCTTCAAACCGGCCAAAAATAATGGCTTTTGACTACTGCCACGGTCTTTTGATATCCAGGATGTCCAGCATAAGTCACGTTATGCATCTCTTTTAGAATTTCCAGCTTCAATTCTCGGTCATTAGGTACATACACTCTGTTTTTATACAGAATTAAACCATCAGTTCCCAAGGTGTAACTTTCCTGGGTTTGTGGTTTCTCATGCTGTTGTAGCTTTGCTACAAGTCTTTTGTACTACAAATCAGCATTTGCAGCTTCAAGAATCCTGTCTTTAATCTCAGTTTGGTACATGCTAATGGCTGTAGCATGTAATTCGTGCACTTTTCTGTTGAGTGCATCAACCACCTTATTTTCTTTCCCTTTGATATACTTGATATCAAAGTCATATTCACACAAAAATTCCAACCATCTAATTTGCCTGGCATTTAAGGTTGGCTGATCAAATAAATATTTCAAACCGTTATGATTTGTTCTCAACTCAAATCTCTTGCCCATGAGGTAATGTCTCAATTTCCTCAAGGTGTGGATGATTGCTGCCAACTCTAAATTGTGAGTGGCATAATTCTTCTCATGCTCCTTCAACTTTCAGGATTCATAACAAAATACAAATCCCTCTTGGTTGAGAACTCCTCCCAGCCCTTCCTTACATGCATCTGTGTAAACTACGTAATCCTTGTTTGGATCTACAATCTTCAGGATTGGAGCACTGGTTAGCAACTGCTTCAATTGCTGGAAGCTGCTCTCAGATTCTTCATTCCACTGGAACTTCTTTCCCTTCCTTTGAAAGGAAGTGATAGAATGGGCTATCCTTGAGAATCCCGCTATAAACCTCTTATAGTAGCCTGCTAGACCCATAAAAGATCTAACTTCAGTCACATTCCTTGGTCCTGGCCATTCTCAAATGGCCTGTACTTTTTCAGGATCCACAGCAATCCCATCTTCAGATATTATATGCCCCAAGTAATGGATCTGCCTTTTGCATACAACTGGTGTTCTCTCAACACCTGTAGCACCATTCTCAAGTGTTGTTGATGTTCTTCCTCTATCTTGGAATACACCAAGATATCGTCTAAGAAGACTATGACAAACTTGTCCAGATAATTTCTTAACACTCCATTCATTAAGCACATAAAGACAGCAGGCGCGTTGGACAATCCAAAGGGCACCACTGTAAACTCATAATGACCGTACCTTGTCCTCATCCCTTATTATCACTTGGTGATATCCATATCGGAGATCTATTTTCGAAAATATTTTTGCATCCTTCAATTGATCGAAAAGATCATCAATCCTCGACAGAGGATACTTGTTCTTGACAGTGACCTTATTCAACTGTCGAAAGTCAATGCAAAGCCTCAACGTCCCATCTTTCTTCTTCACAAATAGGACTGAGGCTCCCCATGGTGACACGCTGGGACGAATGTAGCCTTTCTTTAATAGCTCTTCGAGCTACAGTTGCAACTCTTTCATCTCTGGTGTGCTCATTCTATAAGGAGCCTTTGAAATTGGAGCTGCTCCAGGCATCAGATTTATAGAAAAATCGATGTCCCTCTTCGGAGGTAGTCCAGGCACCTCCTGAAATACATCCTTAAATTATTTGAGTACCTTGTGGTTTTCCAAATTCGAGACCACATCTTGGAATACTTCTTCCACCCGGGCTGTAAATAATTGACAGCCTTTCCGGTAACATTTCTTCAGCTGCATGGCTGAGATTTCTCTGACAGCCACAACTCTGGGAATTCCTTGGATTGTTACCTGATTTCCCTCTTCGTCCAGACATGTGAACTTCTTGTTAAGACAATCCAAAAGGGCATGGTGCTGGTCCAACCAGTCCATCCCAATTAAGCAATCATATGAGCCTAAAGGCAGAATGTTCAATTCATCCTTAGTGGTCATTCCTTTCATGTCCACCGAACAAGACTTAACCAATTCGGTGACCTTCCTCTTGGTCCCTGTGGCTAACTGCACTAACCAATACTTCTCATGTTGGCTCTTCGTTAGATGCAAACTTTCCACCATTCTAGGATCTACATAACTATGGCTAGCCCCTGAATTAATTAAAATAACAAGTGGTCGGTTGTTGATCATACCTTCCACTTCAATCACATGCGATTGGAATTCCGCTTGCTTATTGTCTAGGGATGTGTAGATCCTCGGCATTCTACTACCCATATCCCCCACTGTTTCAGCTTTTTGAATAGTATGGACAGTTCTTGCTTTGTCTTTTCTGTGGGGGCAGTCTCTGTACCTATGATTCCCTTTACAACCCCAACACTCCATGGGTGGAGGCCTTGGCATCTGTTCACTCCCTTCAACTTTCCTGGGCTCTTTAAAAGATGACTTTCCCCAAGGACTATTTTTGAAAAAGGAAGGCTTTCTTCCCTTCTGCCTCTATTCTTTCTTAAACCTCTTCTGGTCATCCCAAGCCTTCTGAAAGGTAGGCTTTTCTCTCTACTATTCGTATAGGCATTTTTCCCTTCTTATGGTTTCTTCCATGGTCTTAGGATCATCGTATTGAATCTTGTCACCAATGGAGGGTGGCAGTCCACTCAGATACCTATGAATTTTAATAGCCTCGTCTTTGATGAATGGAACATACTTCAGTAGTTCCAGAAAACTTTGTTCATACTCATCAATGGTCATACTTCCCAACTTGAGTTCGAAGAACTCCTTCATCTTTCTGTCATAGTATATTTTTGTCAGGTATTTCTTCTCGAAATACCTCTTAAATTCCTTCCACGTGACCTCTTTCTCTCTGATGTGTTGTACCTGCACAAACTGATCCCACCACATGGGCGCTTTTCCTTTCAGTTGGTACATTGCAATTCTTCCCTCTGTATGAGCAGAATAATTCTGCAATTGGAAGTATTTCTTCATGCCAAGCAACCAGGTCTCGACAGATTCCTCCTTATTATTTTATCCATCGAATGTTGGAGGCTTAATCTTGTTCATCTCTCCTTTCAATTCCTCCTTTCCAGATTTTTGATGTTTTCTGGTAGGGGACTGGCTCGAACTGCTGTGTGTCTCCCTGTCCGAATGTTTTTGGGAGCGACTGTGATGTCGGCTACCACTCCTCGATCTACTTCTTCTCCCATGATTTCTGTGACTCTCTGTCGTACCTGAGTCTCTTCCCTTCTCAATTTTCTTCTCTATTATTTCCAGGCTCTTCAAGAATTTTAAGTTTAATTCCCCTTGCCGATCCATGACTTTCATGAGATTTCGGCTATCAGCCCAACGCTCCTTGGCCTCTCTTTGTAGCCCTTCAATGATTTTCATCATATGTCCTTCCTTATCCATCTCTTTTCCATGCCCATTAGAGTTCGATCCTTCAAATCCCAGGTTAACATCCTTTCCTTCCCATTCATCTTCTATTTCAGGGGTAAACTGCACTTTTCCCCACTCCATACTCGGTGTTGATTAACTGGGGTTCTGGCCTTCGTTGAACTCTGCACACGCACTCTATGAAATTAAATTTGAAAATTTTCAGGCCATTAAACCTTCGCGAACAATCCACAATATTTATAAACCATTTCGGACAAAATAAAGACATTTCGTTTTAAATAAGTTTCTTGAACTGGAAGTATTATGTTTCTCTCCCATTTCTTTGCATTTGAGGCAATTTCCAAACAGTTTTGGCACTCGTCAGTCTTCTACAATCTAATACGCAGACAAATTGAATTCTTCGAGCCTTCGTCTCTTGATAATTCGTCATATTTCATAACCATCAATGTTTAATAAAGTGTTTCAATTTCACAAATTGTCTGAGCTCTGTTCAGCTCTGTGTTTTTCGGGTGTCCGAAACTTCAATTTCCGATATTTTGGGACTTTCGGGACCTTGAGTTTTGGTACCCAGGACTTCGGTTTTTCGAAACTTCCATCTTCTTGGCATTTCGGGACTTCAAGTTTCGGGGTTTCAGAGTTTTGGTACTGGAGAACTCCCGTTTCACTCTCCTTTCCCACCCCCGACTTCCGAAATTCCAATTTACCTTATTCTACGGGTCTACAGCACAGCTGTCGCCCTCAACCGTAGTGGTATGTGGTGTGTTTCGGAGGATCCTCGTCACCTTCGGTGACGTCGTTAGGGTCCCACCACTCTTGTCTTGTATTCCCACTCGCTGGCACGTGGTACTCTTCATGTGTCCACCTGGCACATCTCCCGATTGAAGCTTCGGGTGTCGGGGTTTCATGATCCCCGATGACATGAGTTCCTGTCCTCACGAACTCCCGATCCCCGATTTTCCGATGCGCCCTTGCCTTAGCCCCCTTGGCTATGTTGAGGTCCATGTGACTGCCTCTCATAAGACCACAGTCTTTTACTCTTATCGGGGTTTCAGACTTCCCAATGTCCAAATGCACATGTCCTCAGAATTCGCGATTCTACGAATCCCGATGCGTCCTTCACACATTAGCCCTCCTGGCCTAGCTCCTGTTCCCCGTTACCTCTACCCCGTGACCGTAGTCAAACCTCTCGTCGAGGTTTCAGGGTTCATAGTTTCACAATGCATGGACTTCTTGTCCCTGCGATTCCTGATTTCCCGAAATGGAAAATCTCACGACACATGTCCTCCGTCTTTCGGAAGGTCTAGATCTATTTCGGTATTTCTCCTTTAATCACTGAGGTTTTAACCTTCCGACACCTCCTGACAGATCCAACGGCTATCGGGTTTTCTGGCCGAGATCTGACGGCTCAGACGTTTTCTAAATAATTCGAGATTTTGCGTATCACGATTTCCACACTCCTGTGCCATTTCCAAAGGAATTTTAGTCCTTACGCACATTTTTCCAAATCCGACGGTCATGAGGGCTTACCTTCCCTCCCGAATGGATCCAAACATTCTAACACCATTGGTGTAGAGACCTGTCTCCCCGTGGCCATAGACGACACCGGTTGCAGTTTCACTGCACTGCTAACCCTCCTGGGCTCATAAGCGCAGTCAAGCAACTACTTGACACCCTGGAACAAACCAAGGTCCGAAATTGGCCACTCCAGACCCAATTTATCTTCACATTCTCGGTCCAAAGACCGCTCCACTGGCCCATCTAGGCCCAGTGTCGAAACCTTGGCTCTAATACCAATTTGTAGTGTACCTTTTGTTGACCAAGGCTTTTAATGCACAATATAACAATCTGTATACACTTACGTTGGATTTACATAACACATACAGTCCATTATATACTCCACATGAATTTAACAATTAAACACATTCAACACAGAGTTTTCATACGAATTACTACCATAATCAGCAAGCAATTAACTTTTCATATTAATTCATATACACAGCGAAAAACATGATAACAGATCCAGTACAGTCATGATAAAATGTGGTAAGAATATAATTAAACACTTATCTTGTGACAGTGGAGAAATCCACGAACCTCCCAACTGTAGACCGCACTGCTCCTCAACTCAACAGTGTGTCACCCCCAAGCTGGGACTGAGCTCCACCCCAGGGCAAGGAATCCAGACTCAGGCTGAGGTTACAGGGAATTCAGTCACACACAATCACCAGGAAGAATGCTTCTTCCAGGAATCTCCCACGCTCACTGCCCACAAACCCTCATTCCCCACATGCATGTTCCGCCCCAGGAGAGTGCACCCTCTCTGTCACCTGGACAGTCCTCCGGCTGCCAGTCTCCCTTACCTTGGGTTACAGAAACAAACCAAACTGGAAGTCTCCAGGTTCTGTGGTAGCTACAGGGTTCCTTCCAAGAGCTCTCTCCTTCCTCTGCGCACTCTCTCACCTAGAGGGAGTCGCTCACAGGCCAACAAGCCTCACGCAGTCCATAATGGCGTGCCACAACAAACATAGGGAAAAGGGACACAGGCTTCCCAAGAACCGGTTCAACAGTCACAGGATGTTCTCACAGTCAAGATTTCAGAATAGGGCTCCATGCACCAGCTCGCTCAGTTTTTCCTAGGCAAACAGAGACTCTTCCCTGAAATTGACATGGACATTTCATTCAGGGAACACACCCACTGGTTTTCTCTCATAGACAGAATCCACGGCTCTGAACAAGGGTAAACACACATTCTTCAACACCCAACATAGGCTTCCTCTCTGTAACAGACATACACGAGGTCTCTTGTAGACTGGCTCATACGGCCCTGACTAAGGGCAGTCAGGTCGAATGGAATGCCGAGATGCCCCCCCACGACTGTTCCTTTCTATTTTATTTGCATGCATCAGGGTGGACATTTGTCACCCTGGGAACTGCATGTGTTCCATCCGCATGCCTCCCTATACACCCTTTCCTTTTTTCTAGGAACTTAGGATAAAATAATATGCACATGGATTTTTAGGAAATAATATTAAAATATTATTCCAGGCCTAAGCCCCTAGGCTCAACACTCAGCCCCTTTCCCACCTTCCAGCCCCTAGTTCCTTGCCCACTCTGTGGACACTCAGTCCCCCTTCACTCATTCATCATGGTCGGTCTGCACCTGGCGGTGTTTATATTTTATTGATTATTCTGCATACATACAAGTACAGCAGCAGGCTCCTGGCCCTCAAACACTTAGGCTTCCTAGCCTAACAAACACATAAGCCTTCCAGCTTATACAAAACTTGGCTCACCAGCCTATAGAACACATTACAATTTATTGCATATATCATGATCTATAATGGGCTCGGCCTTGGGGACACTACATAAATGGATTGTTAGGAAAGATGCACTTTGTGCTCATGGCTGCGGCCTACATGATTGAGGATTCAGATGACTGGCTGTGGGCTGGGAAAATAGAGAGACCGGGGAAAAATTACAAACTTAGGTAGAAACCACAAACCCACAGGACTATGACAAGTTCATGTGATAACATAACACTTTAAGGATACTGCAATAGATAATTTGTACCGACACAAATAATACTGAAGCATTTCAAAGTTTGGGCCATAAGAATGAACATTTAAAAAACATGGATTACAAATAATTCTGAAAATTTATAAGTCTTGGTCATTAACATTATTGTCTGCAATAGTCCCCGAGGTGTAGGACAGTCGGTGACAGAGTGTGTTGTTAAGTCACTCAGTGATGTTAAGTCACCAATTTGAAACCCGTGGGGACAAAAAATCCAACCATGTTAAGGATTGGTGTGGCTCAGGCTAGGTGCAATCCCCGAGTGATTTTGATGGCTTATATTCCCTGAGTCACGGTTTCTCGGCCATAGACTAGTCCCGTAGGTCATAGAAAAAATAGCAAACAAAAAAAAACATTATTGTTTGCGACAATTCCATCCAGTGTATCATTGTCAATGTTCATATGTTATTTCAAGTATTTAATATTATCATCATCCTCATCTTGACTTGCATCATCTTCATCATCATTAAAATTTGACTATACACCATCTATATTGTTACCAGATGTATTGGGATCATCATTTTCTATACCATCCATATTGTTGTCTTCGATAACATCATCTAACTCTAGATTGTTGTCTTCTTCTGCCTGATCATAACCATATTCAACATCATCATGGATGTCAATTTCTTCAATGTTCTCTAATACCTCTCTCTCATTTTATTGGCCATCATTTTTTTTGTCAGTATCCACTAATGCATAGTCAAATGCATGCCCTAATATTGGATCATAATGTATGAAAAATATCCATTTCGGGTCCAAAATATCTTCATAGAAAAATACCTACATATGAACGACAAACATATATTAGATGTATGTTATAAAATTTTTATTGATTAATAAACACATATATATTATCGCAATAAACTATGAATTAATAGATTAATGATCGCTACCACTTCTTATTTGAGTTAAATAAATACCTTCTCACAATGAATTGGTAGAACATAAGGCTCCTTATCCTCCAGTAGGAACCTTGAGGAATATATAGAAAACAATCCACTTTGGGTATCATGTTTTCGTGTCCTCTCAAATGCTTCACACCATCTACACTTAAAAATACAACATTTAAAAGAACGATAATCCAACTCGATAATTTCTTAGATTTTCCCAACATATTGTGGATTCCCTTCAACAATATTCTTATCTTTTGAGCTTGCTCGACTGGATTGCTTGAAATCAACCATGATTCCACAATCAAAGGATCATCTCTTTACATCTATACTTTCTAAAGGATAATGTCATCCATATTCCCACATTACAGTATATTTCCTTTCTTGTGAAAAACCATTTATTTAGTGAAAACAAATATAATGACGAATATTAAAATAGTTAATAGTGTCAAAATTGTAAGGAACCAACTTTTTGTAAAATTCCAACTGTCCCTTTATTTCACATCCTCTACACATGTTGATTCATATTTTTTTATGTTTGAATCTATGTAATGATCCCAAGCCAAATTCTTTCTTGGAATCACTAACTACTACTAATTTATTGAGTTATTAAGTGCATACAAGATTCATCAACACATGGAGATCACAATATATTCAAGATGTAGAAGCACAAGCAAAGATCTGACCTTTTTATTATGGGCAATGTAAGATCAATACAATAGATGGTCGATCTGGCATAAACCTCAAATGGTCGTACAAGCAATAGATATGAGATTCTACAAAATGCTCCCGAACATAAAAAATAAGCCTCCAAAGGCTTGATATACAATGAAGACCGAATCAAGCAGATTTGAGCCGTACTAATGCTCAACCTCCAAGATGGAAAGTGCCATGTCCTGCTAGAATGATGAATCCCTCAATAATTCTTCCCTGCTACCAAAAGTGTCCAATCATACCAAGAAATATTCCAAATGATAGAGCGGGAAACTATAAGGACAACCCAGATGTCCAAATTCCCAAATCCACTCTCAAACTCCATAGATCTGAATTCCTCCACTGAATGGTGCACCCCATTGGATGACTGGAACCCTAGTTGGTTCGACCCTGATGAAGGAGGCCTCCAAATGCTCTAAAAATCTCCAAGAATATAGATCGAGCTATGAGAATCCCATGGGAGAAGTTTCGGACTCAAATCTCAAGCAAATCTCCCTAGATCTGAGTTTTACTGAATCACGGGACGTCCCCTATGGCTCCAAAATGTCCCAATATGCAGACAAATGTATAATGATGATAACCCTCTAGAAAATCCCTCAAACTGATGGTTCTGCCCCTGCAAACAAAACCCAACTGTCAGAATGGCCCCAGGCCCTCGGGATAAGCTGGGTCGAACCTCCCTCTAGATGATGGTGTGCCCTTGCTGGAAACACAAGAACAGTACGACCTGCTACCTTCTGAAGTGCTAGATGGAGATGGGATGAGACTAGAATGGTGTGGAGGAGTCTTTCATCCTTGAGACCAAGCTGCAGAACAAGGTGAGTGGATATTTCACCACTGAGTTGCTCACAAGGGTTTGTACAACAAAACCCCCAAACTGAATGCTCA
>ML780616.1:717832-731669 GCA_009831015.1 Picea engelmannii | reverse complement strand
TGCTTGAAATTGCTTGTCCTCAAGCAATTCCAAACCTGCTTCTCTAACCACGTGCTCCTGCTCCCAAGTGGCATCCTCAATGGGTAAATCCTTCCACCTAATCAGATACTCCTTGATGCTTCGGTTTCAGAGCCTCTTCTCTCTAATTTATAACACCTCCTCTAGAATCAAAACAATTTGTCCCTCCTCATCCATGGGAGGTAATGCCTCAATAGGCCTGACATGTTGACCAATGTATTTCTTAAGGCACGATACATGGAAGACGTTGTGAATTTTTCTACCCTGTGGAAGCTCCAGCTCATAAGCTACTGCCCCTATCCTCTTGCTAACTCTATAAGGTCCAAAGAAACGTGGCTACAGTTTCTCCACTCTGCTTCTTTTAATGGAGGCCTGCTTGTATGGTTTCAACCTCAAATAGACTAAATCGCCAACCTCAAAGGTATGATCAACTCTGTTCTTGTCTGCTTGGACCTTTTGTTGGTTTTGTTCCCTCTGTAAATGATTCTTCAATTCCCTGAGAATGTCTTGGCTCTGCTGTATCCAATCCTGTACCATCAGAGCCCTGCTATCACCAAATGCAATCTCCACAAATGATAAAGGATCATAGCTATATAAATCTCTAAAGGGTGACATGCCAATGGACATATGTTGGGTGGTGTTGTAGAAATATTCTCCCAAATGTAACCATCTGACCCATGCTTTCTGTTGTCCTGCTACATAGTTTCTGAGGTAACCTTCCACCCATTTGTTGACTATCTCAGTCTGACCATCCGTCTGAGGGTGATAGCTAGTACTAGGAGTCAATGTCATACCCACTAATCTGAACAAATCCTGCCAAAATGTACTCATGAATCTATTGTCCCTGTCACTGATGATGGTTTTGGGTAGGCCGTGTAGTCTGAACACCTCTCTGAAAAATAATTCGGCCACCTGTGTTGCACTGAAGTCTGTGGCTATGGGAAAAACGTGTGCAAACTTTGTCAACCTCTCTACCACCATGAAAATGCAATCTTTCCCCTATGCTCTGGGAAACTCGGTGATGAAATCCATGGATATACTTTCCCACTTGTTCTCTGGAATAGGTAGGGGCTGCAACAGTCCTGCAGGGTGTGTGTGCTCATCCTTGTTTTCTTGGCATGTAGTGAATTCTTTGACATGCTTCATCACATCTTCCTTGAGGCCTTTCCATGCAAACCTCTCTCTCACCTACCTGTATGTCTTAGTGATTCCCTAATGCTCTACTACTGGTGAGTTATGACATGCATGCAGGATATTATCTTTGAGAGCTGATCCAGGAACTAAAAAGATCAGGCCTTTGTAATAGATGAGGTCATTTATGACCCTGAAGTTGTCATCCTGTATTTTCCCATCCAAAAGTTGACAAGCAAATTGATCCTTTGCATATTCCACTATCAAGTGTTCCTTCTAGTCGACTGACATACCAGACATGGAAAAAATAAATGGCCTTCTGGATAATGCATTGACCACTGCATTGTTCTTCCCTTTTATGAATTCAATGTCAAAGTCGTAGGATTTTATTTTTCTTACCTATTTTTGTTGTCTTTCATTCAAATCCTTTTGCTCCAATAGATATTTAAGACTGTTATGGTCTGATTTGACCACAAACCTTGCACCTACCAAATATTGCCTGAATTTGGCTAGTGAATGCATGATAGCCAACATTTCTTTGTCGTAAATGCTATAAAGTAATTTAGGACCCCTGAGTTTCTGGATTTCATAGGCAAGAGGGTGCATGTTCTGCATCAACACGACCCCTATACCTTCCCCCGAGGCATCACACTCCAAAGTGAAGGGTATGCCGAAATCAGGAAGAGCTAGAACTGGGTAGGTGCTCATGACCTCTTTCATTTTCTCCATTGTGACTTGGGCCTCATCATTCCATTTGAAGGATCCCTTTTTAGTTAGGTCAGTCAAGGGTGCACATAGTTGAGAAAACCCTTTGACAAATTTCCTATAGTATGTGCATAGGCCCAGAAATCCCCTTAGTTTTGTGAGTGTTTTTGGAGTAGGCCATTCCCTAATGGTTGTTATTTTCTCCTGGTGTACCTGTACCCATTTTGCCCCTATGATGTGTCCCAATTAAATCACTTCTGTCATTCCAAACTCACACTTGGATTCCTTGGTGTATAGTGACTGTTCTTCCATGATTGGCAGGATTTGGTCCACATGTCGAAGGTGTTCCTCCCAGGTCTTGTTGTAAATGAGCAAGTCATCAAAGAATACCAACAAGTGTTTCCTTAGCTGTTTGTTGAACACATGGTTCATGCAAGACTGAAATGTAGCTGGGGCATTGGTTAACCCAAAGGGCATCACCAAAAACTCGAAATGGTCGTAGTGACACCTAAAGGTTGTTTTTGAGATGTCCTCCTCCCTCATCTTGATTTGATGGTAGCTCGAGCGAAGATCATTTTTTGTGAAATATATAGCTCCATGCAGCTCATCAATCCTAGGTATGGGGTGCCTGTTTTTGATCATCTTTTTATTCAAAGCCCGGAAGTCAATGCACATTCTCATCATTCCATCCTTCTTCTTCACCAAGAATATTGACGAAGCAAATGGGCTTGAACTCGGTCTGATATGTCCCATGTCTAGAAGCTCCTTGATGGCCTTCTCTATCTCATCTTTATACTTCTTGGGATGCCTATAGGGTGTAGTGATAATAGGCTTAGCCCCTGCTTCTAGCTCAATGATGTGCTCAAACCCCCTGTCTGGTGGCACACCTGGAGGAATCAACCCAAACACTTTCTGGTGCTTGTCAAGGATTCTTTTGATCTCTGGTGTGTAATGCACCTTTCCCTTCTCATCCACCCATGTTGAGACCTTACATTCCATTGTGTATACAATTTCTTCCCTTCTGAAGATGGCTTCCATCCTCTTGGCCATGACCACTCTAGCAGAGTTACCTATCATGCCTCTAAGCACAACCTTTCGTCCTTCTTCCTCCACAAAAGACATTTCCATGGTCTTGTAATTTGTGGTGATGGGTCCTAAAGTGCGGAGCCACTACACCCCTAGGATGATGTTGGTATCAGGAAGATCCATTACATACACATCCTGAACTAACTCATGCCTTCCCAAGGTGAGTTTCATACCTGGTATGTATCTGTTACAGGGCATAGTACTACCACCTGCTACCTCCACTTTGAATCCTTCAAACTCTACTGTAGGTATGTGCCTCCTCTTCAGTAATGCTACATCAATGAAATTGTGGGAAGCTCCTCCATCAATCAGAACCAACACTCTATGTCCTTGTAACACCCCTCTCATCCTGAAGGTGTTTAACTTGGGTACCCCGCCGATAGATGCCAACGTAGTTTTCTCTCCAGCCGCACAGTCTAGTTCTGGAACCTCCTCTTATGTTGCCTCTAACGTTTCGGCCTCCATGTTTTGTATCTGACCATACTCATCCTCTTCTTCATCATCTGAAGTGACCTCAATGTAATGTACCTGTCCTCATCCGATGCACTTGTGTGAGGGATTCCATGGCTCCTTGCATGTGAAGCAGAGTTTCTTCCTTCTCAGTTCCCTCCTAGTGTTGTCATCTATTCTGCCACGACCCTTTTCATAACCCTTAGGGTCATGTCCTCCCTGGTTTATTGGAGCCCTTTGATCTCTTACACCATTGTTAAGAGGTGGTCTAGGTATGAATTTTGGTTTAGTAGCTGGACCTAAATCCCTCGTCTTCCAAATGGCTTCCTGTAGGCTGGTAGGCTTGAAGGCCTTAACCCAACCCTTCAAGGGTTCCATCAATATTTTTGTAAAGAGAATCATGAGCCTAGTTGGGGACATATCTTGCACCATCACTGCCAACCTCTGAAACTCATCAATGTATGCCTCAATCGTACCTGTTTTCTTGAGTTGGGTGAGCTCCTGGAAATGTAACTCAGGATCTCCTAGATCAAATCTATGAATGAGCCTTTGAGTGAATTCTGTATAGGATACAATCTAGTTGTGGCCGAGTGTGGTGAGCCCATGGTACCACTAGTCATGGGCCTTTCCATCCAAGTACATAGTGGCAAACTTGATGGCCTCCATCTCTCTCATGGGGTTAAGCTGCAAGTAAGTATCCAGCTTCTGCACCCATGCTTGTGTTGTCATCTTAGCCATACCATCAAATTATGGAATCTCTATATTCCCTACCCTTCGCTCAAACTCAAAGCTGCCCCTTTGGTTTTTCCTAGGCTGGTTTCTGAACCTGAGTTGACAATACTGGTCTAGGGACATATATCTTTGAAATTTCATATCCAAGCTGTAGTATTCCCTGGTACTCCTGGCTAACTGTTCCACAAAATATTCAACCTGTTCATGCTGCCCTTGCTCATCTATGAATGTGGGCATGTATGGTATGGGGTTAGCTCTGCTACCTGAGTGTTGGCCTAGCGGTTCATCTGTGAACACTGGCACGTATGGCCTATGATTGGTCCTGCTACCCATCTGCCCATGGAACGTGCCACCTCCAAGACTTCCTTCGGATCCCGGTGCTTTCTCCGGGTTATATCTAACTTCCTCATGGGTTCCACCGGACCCTCCAGCCTCCTTATTCCCATACGTATCAAGATCTTTGCCTTGATGGGTTACTTGCATCAGAAGGCCAATTATCCTAGTTTGGTTCTCGTTCATTTTCTGTAGATTCTCATCAACTTTCTTCAAGGTTTTAGAGATTTCGTCCTGTCCCCTTCTGTTGGTTTCCTGATACTCATCCAACTTCCATACCAATGTTCTTTCTATGCGGTTCATGTTTTGCTGGAACTTACCAAATTCGGCTACTAAGAGAGCCAAGCCATAAGGCTCATGGTCGTCTCCTAACCCTTCCATTTCTACCTATGTTTCACTATTGTTTTTCTTCCTCCGACCCATAACAATTCCCCTGTACTTCTGCATGCACCGATCTCTCCACTGTTTTGGAGGATCGAGGCTCTGATATCACTGTAATGATCCCAAGACAAATTATTTCTTGGAATCACTAACTACTACTAATTTATTGAGTTATTAAGTGCATACAAGATTCATCAACACATGGAGATCACAATATATTCAAGATGTAGAAGCACAAGCAAAGATATGACCTTTTTATTATGAGAAATGTAAGATCAATACAATAGATGGACGATCTGGCATAAACCTCAGATGGTCGTACAAGAAATAGATATGAGCTTCTACAAAATGCTCCCGACAATACAAAATAAGCCTCCAAAGGCTGGATATACAATGAAGACTGAATCAAGCAGATATGAGCAGTACTAATGCTCAACCTCCAAGCTGGAAAGTGCAATGTCCTGCTAGAATGCTGAAGCCCTCAATAATTCTTCCCTGCTACCAAAAGTGTCCAATCATCCCGAGAAATATGCCAAATGATAGATCGGGCAACTATAAGAACAACCCAGATGTCCAAATTCCCAAATCCACTCTCAAACCCTGTAGATCTAAATTCCTCCATTGAATGGTGCACCCTACTGGATGACTGGAACCCTAGCTGGTTCGACCCTGATGAAGGAGGCCACCAAATGATTTGAAAATCTCCAGGAATATAGATCGGGCTATGAGAATCCCGTGGGAGAAGTTTCGGACTCAGATCTCAAGCAGATCTCCCTAGATCTGAGTTTTACTGAATCACAGGACGTCCCCTATGGCTCCAAGACGTCCCAATCTGCAAACAAATGTAGAATGATGATAACCCTCTAGAAAATCCCTCAAATTGATGGTCCTGCCCTTGCAAACAAAACCCAACTGTCGAAATGGCCCTAGGCCCTCAGGATAAGCTGGATCGAAGCTCCCTCTAGATGATGGTGCACCCTTGCTGGAAACACAAGAACAATACGACCTGTTACCTTTTGAAGCGCTAGATGGAGATGGGCTGAGACTAGAATGGTGTGGAGGAGTCTTTCATCCCCGAGACCAAGCTATGGAACAAGGTGAGTGGATATTTCACCACTGAGTTGCTCACAAGGGTTTGTACAACAAAACCCCCAAACTGAATGCTCAAGAGCAATAGCAAATGCTAATCCAAAACCAGAATGAGTAATAGGTGCACCCCAGCCTCTTACTTATACTTTTCCTTCTAATTCTCTATTGAGTTAGGTTAACTCCAAGGGTTAATCTTCTATTCTTTTGTTGAGTTATCTTTTACTCCTTTATCCTTTTCCTTTCTTAAGTCAACTTAAAAATATAACTTTTAACTTCTTGACTTCCCCCCCCCTCAGTGTGAGACTATGACCTAGTGGGGGTGCCCGGGCCACTGAGTCTCCTCATCACCTCTCTAAGAGGTGGGAGACATTACAATCTATACCTATATCTTCTATTTGATTTTGAATTTGTTCAGTAACCCATTCTAGTGTGCAATCTTTGCCCCATTCTCCAAGAAGATCAATGGGAAGTGGAGTATTCCTTGGGTTGGATCTCTTAAAATGTCTCCTTGCTTCTAATACTTATTATATCTTTTTATCATACAAATCAATCCATTTGTTCATAAATTCAATGAGTTATAGAATGAACTTGTCAAGTATAACACTTTCGTCTACACCTATTACATGTCAACATGTTTATTTCAATCTACAAATGTTACGCTGTTAATTTGACAAATAAATTACAAAGAAAATTAATGATTGCAAGAAAAACAACCACAATGATCATGAATTTACTTACTAATTTCTTCTTGAACACCATTAGATTGTGGTTTTTATCCATCAATAATATCTAATGCTTGTTCTTCATCCTAGAAGCATGGCCCATCTTCCAAATCCTTATCAAGGAATTCACATAGGAAGTAAAATGCTTCATTCAATACATACCCTTCAGCCGTACAACCCTGTGGATGTGAATTTTGTCAGACATATCTTTTTAGAGTTTTTATATACCTCTCAAAGAAAAACATCCATCTCGTTGATACGCCACCCGCCAATTCAATGTCATTGATTAGGTGTATAAGTAAATGGACTTGTAGGTCCATGAAACTTGTAGGGAGATCCTTCTCAAATACACATACAATTTATGCAATTTACTTCTTCCATTTTGGTACTTCACATTCGTGGATCTCCTTGGTGGTCACCCACCTAATATAAGAATAGTAAATTAGTAAAAACCTTTAGTGAAAAATTAAAATGGAATATAATGTCTCTATGTCTCTCACACATGAAAATTTCATACTACATACATTGTAAATGTTGACAATCGACTTATGAAATTCCTTAAGTCAACAGTAAGACATGAATCCCCCCCTAATTTCCAATGAAAGATATGCTATCAAACACATTTATCAAAGGTCGTTAGTAATTTTTACACAACAAAATATCAAAATATATTTAGTACTTAATCAATGTTACTGGTAAATCTTAAATGACAATATATATGACCTTCATAAAATTATGAAAATCATGTGTTTTAAATCCCGTGACATGTTCATCAACTGTAAAATATTTATCCAATGATGACCCATAGCCAGTAGGTGTCCTTTATTGAGCAGATGCCATTCTTTAGTTGGTATAGCTCTCTTTTTTTCAAAATCCATGGAGCTTCTGTATATATTTCATTTTCCATATTTGGCCACAAAGGTCTTCTATCAATTTTGGTACGCGGAAGAGAAATAGCTCTCCTCGAAGACAAGGTGTGCTTCTCTTTCCCTGATATATGTCAAAATATAGAATCTGGGACATTTTTGAATATGTGCATAGGATATAATAGGTGAGATATTAATAGGTCCTTCCAGCAAGGGAGCTCATAAAATATGGATTACCTTTTCATTCCTTCTGGCACATTAACTACAACTTGTTCTGGTTCTTCAATTGAATCACCTCTATCAAAAAAATCTTCCCAACCTTTCAATTTCACATCTTCATACTTCTTAAGCCAATCAACTGGACCCATAATCATGGGAGGGCCTCTATTTTCAACTTTTCCATCAAATTGATTCTTTAGATGATTTCTAAATTTATGATATGGTGGTAGAAAAACCCGGTTGTTTGCGTAAATAAATTTATGTAGATCTTTAGAATACCTCCATTGAAATTGATTTACACATATTGGTCATAGAAGTATCCCCTTTGTTTGAAGCCTTGCAATGCAATAAGTAATGTTAATAGCAGCAAAATAATAGTATGAAAGTTGGGATGAAAATAAATTATGAGTGTGAGTACGTAAATATTTTATCTTACCAGAACAGACACCAAGTTTTGGGAAATCATGAATATTCCAACATAGCACACCATACAACATGAAGTACCTATTTGATGGTGGAAACGATATCTCATACATTCTTATTCCTTTCCATAACAGTTGCATCGCATCCATAAATGGTGCAATATAAACATCCATGTTTTTAACTTGATGTTTTCCTGAAACAATGAGAGTCAACATAATGTGCTCCTTTCTAACACTCATCCATGGGGGAATATTGTATACTATCAATCCTATTGTCCAAACAATATAATTTGAGCTCATGAAAGAGAATGGGCACACTCCATCATTTGCAAGACCAAACCTAATACTACGTGGTTCATCTTTGAATTTACTTGGCCATTTTTCCTCTATGTATTTCATTGCTTTGGAGTCGGTTGAAATCCGCATGAATCCATATTTACTCATGTTCTTTGCATGCTAGTCCATCAATTTTGCAAGTGACTTCCAACGAAAAAATCGTTGAAGTCTAGGTATAATTGGCATTTGACGTAAACCCTTCTTTGGAACTGTAGGACCTTGTACATATGTATGATATCTCTTCTCTTTGCATACAAGGCATTCTAGCTTGTTTTGATATTCATCTTTGTATAAAATGAAATAGTTTTTTCATGAATGAATTTTCTTATATTCAATCCCCAACTCAACCAACAACTTACGTGCTTCTCAGCTTGATGGAAACACATTCTCTTCAGGGAATATTTTAGTTTTTAGTGCCCGGTACGATTTCCATAGATTAAATCAATTGAATGTTTAACTTATGATGAACATGTTTGACATGTCAATCTATACTAGGACTGTTTATATACAATATATGGTTTTAAAATACCCTTAAATAAATATAAACAAAGTTGATGAATATTTATTAATTATGTACACCAATTGACAATGCAAAGTAAGAAATACATTTAAACTCACTTCAGTAGGGTAGTGAATCCTTTGTATAACCAACCAAATAGTGACTTCATTTCTAATAATATCAATGTGCATGAGATTTTGGAGGTTCTACTTGCACCCGATCTGAACACGGGTGTCTTCGTAACTTTCTTGATTGAGTCTTTCAGGTTGATATCATCAAGATTACGTTGGTGGTAATCACCCTTGCTATCGTCATTACTGTCAACCATATGATCATTATTGTCATCATTGTTTCCATCCCCAAAGAAACCTGTAAGAATTTCATTCAATCATTCTTCATGCACTGCATTTTTACTATCATCATAATCATTAAATCTATGTTGCATGCCATCAATGTATTCTAATCTCATTAGCTCTTCAAATTTATCAACTGGTAGTATTCTCTTCAATGTTGTTCTTTTCTCCTTGGTATGGTTTAAATGATGGTTTGGATTATCTCGTCCAAATCTTAATAAACAGTTTGATCCTTGGTATTAGTAGGTGTATCATCAATACCTTCTACCTATCAACAAGCACAATAATTATTTAATGTTTAACAACATTTGGATAAATCATAATTGTATCAATTTCAATGAAATATAATCAAATATGCCTTAACCAATACAAATATAGAATGTATGAACATATATACATCAATTGAATAACAAAACATTATTTTATAGACTACTTTTTTTTACAATAATTTAAAATAAAACACAATTTTGACAACATAGTTTATAAAATGTCAATCCACACTCATTGATTATTCTTTGGTTTTCTGCCCTTAAGAATATGTTTAGGGAGACCTTGTTCTTCCCTTTTCTTGCGTGCAAAAGTGCATTTTAGGAAAGGGTAATTAGTCAATAACTCATCCCCAATGGCAATGTTCATAATAGCCTCAACCATTATCAATCTAACAACCTCTCTTTCCATATCTCCATTTTATCATTTATAACTTCAACAAATTGACAATTCGATCTTACAATAGGGTCCCTTCCCTTACCACTATTTATAAAACCTGCAATATTTTTGTGTGTGTATGCACATCCATATATACATGTAAGATGACCTCTATTCATTTATTTTCCACTTTCCAATTGGAGACGATGTGTATACATATTCAAATTTAGACCATATGCTGACATGCTAGGATTATATTCTGCTAGCCTTCTCCATTCACCATTGTAATATGACAAACCATAATATGGAATTAATCTCCTAGTGTTTTGTTGTGAATTGTTTCTATATTTAGATCCCATGTGGACATTTTGGAAAATAAAGAGGCCTAGATTTTCTCCATGAATATTGGAGGGTCGTATCATGTAGTTGTATCCCCAAAGTTGAAACACCTCATACAATCTAGGTAGTTGTTGATCACTGGGCCAAGCACAATATAGTCAATGATAAAATGTCTCTTTGTAAATTGATCTCAAACTCAGGGGAAAGTCATCATCTCCATCAAATTCATTCTCATAGGGTTTGTAGTCCACCTTCCCCTTGTCTTTAAGTAAATTATGCATCTTTAAAGCAATGCTTGTTCTGTTACTTGTTTTCATCAAATCCTCATCTTCGGAGTTGGTATATGTGCACATATTTTTTTTATATGCATCATATGATAAATTATCATTTCCCTCTAGGCTAGAAGTTGGTGCTCCAGGAAACTTTAAACCAAGAACTTTATCATGCAAGTATTCATCAAGAAAAAATAAATTATTTAAATAATATAAACCAATGTTTAAAATAAGTATACATATTATTTAGATCAAATTGGAAAATTTCTTACCACAATTCCTATTGGTTTTGAATCGATTGTATGAGGCATACTACCCAGTGGAATCTCATCATCTATGTAATGTCTTTGTACAATCACTCATTTTAATTGTTTCTTTCCACGAAATACATAACATCCACAAACAAGATTTTTCTCAAAGTATTCATCCCATGTACTATAGTCCTGACCAACCTCTTGTTCAGTGCAGTCATTTGTTGTGTCTGCATGATCCATTGTCATATCCTCTTCGACTCACTATCCTCTACGTGATTTAATAGTTTTAGGTCCACATCCACATACATATATCTTTCTTTTGCTAGTTGAATGCTCATGCTCTACATTTTCTCCAATCTCCATCTAAAACAATAAACAACATGCATTAATTTCTATCAAGATTGGATAATACACTATAAAGTTTAATAATATTGTGAAAAATATGAACATATTACAAAATTACATCATACCAATTTCTCCTAAGTTAAGTCAAAATTTGAGTACTTGATGTCCCGCGTCATCCATTGTGTCCTCATTTGATATGACACATCTATTGCCATGGCCTCATCTGACTCCTGTAATACACAACATAGTCAATAATGTTTAGTACACCAATCATATCATTTAAATGAATATGTTGTCCAATAGAAAACCTTACCTTAGCCATATATTTGACATATTGATATCATGTTTTGGAATTGAAAAAAAAAACAATTTTATGACTATAGGTATATACATCGAGCCAAAATTTCAAAAGAAAAGTATCCAACATCCCTATCCCACATTCCCATCCTAATTTTCAAACTTTTCCCTTGATCATAGAATCACATTTAATCACCATTCTTGTGCATTTTCAACCAATAAGTTTGACCTCAAAGGCATCATGGAAAAAAATGACTTTATCCCCTCTATATTGTAGAATTTGTGAATTCATAATGACCTTCCTCCTTTGGTTTAGGTTGCTTTGTCTTCTTACCTTTATTGTATCTACAGATTTTGTTGTCATATCCTATTCCACCCACTTTCCTCTCTGTGATTTAGTAGTTCTACACCGTCCACATCCTCTTTCCATGGCCTCCTCTAGATCCTGTTACACAACAATGACAATAATTTTTAGTACACCAATCAAATCCATTATCATCTAATAAGTTAGGTAAAATAGGACCACAAATCAAAATTAGCTTGGGATCAAAAAATAGAACATGAGGAAATAAATATGATGGTAGTATAAGGGAATGAGACATGCAACAAGACAATTTACATGTATAATTTTAACCTATTTCATTCACCATTACTCCTTTCATGAAACAATCACAACAACTATGAGTTCGAAATAATCCATCTTTCATTTCATTACAAAAATCTCCATTCATAAAGCTTAGTTGTAGGCACTCAAAGTCAAACCTAAAATACTATAAACATGTTGAAAGAAAAGTTGATGCTAAACAAACTCAAACTTATACTTATCTTCAAATCATGGGATATCATTAAAATTTGAGCTATGTATGCATTCAAATAAATCAATTCATCCCACCATAACAACACATAAGAGTTTGGCACTATCTTCATCCATATACAACATAGAGGTGCATTCTCTTAAATGACATGGTTATATTTTGTGGTTTGTCTTGTCACTACTAAAAGGAAGAGGGCATAAGTGTAAGTTCTCAATGAATTTGGAAAAACAAATCCACTGACCTAAAACCTATGTTCTTAATGCCATATGTATGGGTGTAAAAGAAAAGTGGGTGTTGGTCTTGGTCACATGGATATGATATGATATGGTAGGTGCGACATATTAAAGTATATTTTGAATAAGGTCACATGGCATGGTTAGATGCGTGTGAACCCTTATCTCACCCCCACTTTCTTTATTTCTTTTAAATGTGGAAAAAGACATCCAACCTTATCGTTGAGATAACGATATGGTCCTTTTTAGTATGGCTTTTTTTGTTATTATATTGGTTTTGCTTGGTTATGAGTTTTTGGTTATGGGTTTTTCTTACAAAAGCATTGTATCTATTTGAATGATAGATCTATCAAGGTTATTTTTTCTTAGTGATATACAAAAAATAAGTGGACAATGGATGTTGATATACTTAAGTTGAGTTGAATTAGTAAAACAAGTTTTTAAGATTCATGCTTAAACATAATTTTGTTTAAAAAGAATAAGTTTAGAAAATATTATAATTTATTAGATTTATGTTTAAACATAATTTTGTTTAAAAATTAGTTGATAAAATATTATAATTTATCGCATTAGTATGATGTCGAAGATGGTAGTGTTCAAATAAAAAGATATAGAAATATCAATTACAAATTTATATCAATATTATGAAATAAATAATAATTGTTACAAATTATGTTTTTTTACGAAAATTAAGTTGCTTTTCTATCAGTATAAACTAAAAGGGTTGCAAAATTTAACTCCAACTATACATGTAGGGAGATGATTTAAAAAAAAAGAAATGAATTTAGGAAAAATAATAAACTTAAAATCTTTTGCAAAATATGAGCTCTTTCCCATATCCTAGATCATCATAGGTTCGAGTCTTCCTAAGTTGGCCATTTGAAATTTTCTTTAATCGAGAAGCCTCTACATAAGGTTGCCACCAATTGATCCCTCACTTTGAAAAGTCTCACTTTTCTTGGCAATCTCATTGTAACTTTGTTCCCTTCTCTTCTTCACATCAATTCATTCCCCTTGCTAGAACTCTTGGAGGGAAGATGCAAACCTCCATGGTAGACCTCCTTAGAGGGAAGATGAAAACCTCCTTGTTGAACATCCCCATGGAGAAGGTATAAAGGAGGAGCTTTCTCATGTTCTTGTGCTTGTATTTCTCTTTTTGAAGTATTTTCTAGAGGTTCAACCTCATTGGTCGTTTATTTTTTAAACTAAGTTTTCATGTATTTCATTACCTACATGATGCACCTCCTCTTCTTATGTTATTTACAAAGAAGAAAATTTATTTTGACTTGGAGAAT
>ML780616.1:668810-703361 GCA_009831015.1 Picea engelmannii | reverse complement strand
ATTGCCTAAATCCATTATTTCTGATTGGGATTCTCGATTTGTTGGAAGTTTTTGGTCGAGTTTATGGGCACTCATGGACACCAAACTGAAAAAGAGCACAACTTTTCATCCACAAACAGATGGTCAGACAGAAGTGGTAAATCAAACAGTGGTGCATCTTCTTCGTGCTTATTGCAGCAAGAATCCTAAACTTTGGGATGAGCATTTACACTACATTCAACATGCTTACAATCGAGCTAAGAACTCTTCAACTCAAGTGTCGCCATTTGAAGCATGTTTTGGCTATTTGCCCAAATCTCCTTTATATTTTATCTTTGGGAAGGATATTTCTATTGAAGGTCAATATGACATTGATAGGGAATAAAAGTTCATTGTACAAATTCAGTCGATACATCAAATGGTGCAAGAGCAGTTAGAAAAGAGTCAAGCCAAGTACAAAATGAGACATGACAAGCATCGTGTTGATCATAGTTTCCAAGTTGGAGATGAATTTTGGATTTACATTAGTAAGGAGAGGCTTAAAGGAGAAGGTAAAAAACTCAAACCAATTCAATATGGTCCTTTCAAAATTATCAACAAGATTGGTAACAATGCCTTTCGTTTAGATTTGCCTCCTTATATGCAAATGTATGCAGTTGTTAATGTTGAGAACTTGAAATTGTATGAGCCTCCTTTGATTGATGATCAAGGAGAGCATGTTCATATTCCTTCTATAGATTATTTTTCCCCAGAATATCTTACAAAACTGCATGAAGACACCATCCTTGACAGGAGAATGCGAACTTCAAAACGAGGAAATGTGGAGTATCTTCGAGTTGGTCTTAAAGGTACAAATCCAAGCAAATCCAAGTGGATTGAGGTTGGAAGAGTGAGGGAACTATACCCTCATCTTCATATAGACTAAAAATAGTCTTTTGAAGGTCCAAAAGCTTTCCAATGGGGAGGTGTGATCAGGGGATCAAATTTTGCTCAAAAATTCAAAGTGCTCAGAATTGCTTCAAATCAAACGAGAGCATAGGTCTCATCATTAAGAACCCAATGCAACTTGTTTGGGTTCAAACAAACGTCGGGAGTGAGAGATATCACATTCTATTCAAAATGACAAACAAGTAAAAAAAAGGGATGCTGACTGTACAGTCCGTATAGTCCGTACGGATGCTGTTGTGGCAGGTCGTACGACACATGGCAGAAAATCATTGGGACAATTGGCATGTGACATGGTTTTTTGGCAGCGAATGGTATGGCGACACATGGCCCAATCAATGGCCGCCACGTGTCACTTGTTTATTGGATTAAAATCTTTGCACTTGGCAGGAGTCGACCCCGTGACCTCTGGGAAGGGTAAAGCTTTGGGAAAGGCCACCCAACCGGCGTGCCTGCACATGTTACTTAACATATATGTGCATTGTAATATATTTAACATTGCAAAAATGTGTGTTGGAGTGTGAACCGGGCTGGGGCTAAGCCCCGGCCTATGGTTATATATTGTATTGCATATGACCGATGCTACGATGGTTAGACCCACCGTAATATATGTTCTAACCATTTGAAATGTGCACGGTTTGATATAACATGTGACCAACATATATGCACACGGGTTTAAACCTTACGGTTTTGTCAACAGTTTGAAACTTTATCCCTGTTGTGTAATTGCGCACGATCATGTGGTGACCATGTGCCCACGGGCCTTGGTAGTTAAGGCCGGCATGTAACCGTTCGATAGTTTGGACCGGTTGTGCGGTTGCACCTGGTGCCAAGTTTTTACGCTTTAAAATGTGTGTGGGCTAGGTTGAGCCAACAAGGGTGTGTTTTGTAGATGCAGAGACAACAAACGTGAAGGGGGGACTTCCAGGAAGCCTATCTACTTCAATTTTTGGCCAAACAGGGTGCCGAAAAAGCCCAGCTAGGGGTTTTTGGACATTCTGAAGCCATTGGAGCAGTCTATTTGGAATTTTGAGCATTGTAAAACACATTTTATTTTATCACTTTGAGAAAATAATACAAATGATCCATTGGAAGCTGGACCAGCAGATGTAGCCCGAGAGAGGGGTGAACTCCTTTATCATTTGTTGTGTTATGTGTTTTCTGTTCATTGATTATGCTACTGTTTATATGCATCTTGAATGAGTAAATCCTATTAAATTTGTGTTGCAAAGTTGATCCATTTTCATTTTAACACATAAATTTTACTTGCAAATATTTTCAAGAATACAAGTCTTCTTCATTTTTAGATCATATGTAGGCCATATACATTTCATTAAATTATTCTAGTGGAGTGCCCCTCAGCTTGAGTTATCCTTGTTCATTATTAATATACTTAGATATCAATAGTCTCAAGTCTCCTTGATGGGTCTCATGTGTGATTGTTTCCTGTCAAACCTATCACACCACCCACATAATAGGGTGTTTTTTGCAAAATCTCATGAATTTTCCCATTCAAACACTTTACATTTTTATATAATTTTACTTGCATCTTTTAGTTTAGTATTATTTTACTTGATTTGAACCCTCAACTCCTCTCACTAGGAGCTCTTCCCTCCCTTTATGGGCACTCTTGTTTGAATTTTTATTGAGTATTTATGTTTCACAAGAGAATCTATCGAAAAATACAAGATATTTGAAGCAACTCAATCAAATATCCAAACATGTCCTTACATGTCATCCTCTTTGCAATATGGGAGATGGAATGATCCTTCATTGAATAAATGATGATTCTCTTTTCCTTGGATTTGTTATGGTGAGCATCTAATTATGTTGGATTGACAAGTTTCAGAACCACTTTCATGACATGCTCTCAAAGATTGGATTCCTCCATAAGAATTTGTAACCTGAGCTTTCCAAGAGAAAAATTGGAAGCTCATTCCAACATGTCATACCCTATAATATTGAGAGTCATATTACACATTCTGAATTGATCCTAAAATGAAAAATCAACAATAAATGAAGTAGACACTACCTTTCAAAGGGTATTAGCACTTCTCCCAAAAACATTCATATATATGTATAGGATACAAAGTTAAAGTACATAATTTTGGCTTCTTACTATAGGCCAATACAACCCTTCGAGCTCTCCAAAACCCTAGCCAAGTAAAAAAAAAAAAACATAGCTCCAACGAAGAGAGTCTAATAAGATAAGATCACACTAACAAGTCCTCCTTGGCCTCATGCAAGACATCTCCTTTTTTGTTCCTCCTCATTAGGTACAACCCTAGTGTTTTTCATGAAAACCTAACTCCTTACCTACTTAGAGTAGAAACCCTAACACCCTAGACTTGAAAAATGCTTAAGAAACCTTAGTTCCCGAAATGAGTGAGAAAGTAAAAAATATAATGAATAAAGGAGAAAAAGAGACTAATGTTTCTCCTCCTACATCTCTAAATCCATTGTAAATAAGAATATGGATAAGATTATCAATGATTTCATCATCTCTAATTTCTAAATCACAAGAAAAAACCCAAACATCTTACAAGAGTAAGCTCCCAACAATGGACACATTCTTTAAACATCATAACTTCTACTAGGTTTTCCTCATAAACACCAGTGTCTTACTCTAAGAAGACAAGTACCAAGAAAATAGAAAAATGATGATGACAATTGTGAAAGAACTATCTCATTCCTTTACATATAGAGAGGAAATGAAGGCCAACAATACGAAAGTGGGCCGAAAAACTTACAACCAACCTACTACAAACAAGTAAGACCACACATGTGAATAAATCCTCCTACAAACGACATATGCCAAGATCCATGGTGATGTGGATCCATAAGAAAATATCTATGACAAGAGCACTCCTAATCCAAGATCCAACACTCCTCCTCCAAGGGATCCAATCATCCAATCCCTCTTCAAGTCAATGTTCCATTTCTGGGTCCACCCACTTACATGTCCACTCCCTCAACCCGAGCTAGCATAAGTCAAGTACACGAATCTATGTAAGAGATCCAATTAGCCTCATGTTGCTTAGATGTCAATTCCCTTCTATGGAATGCCAAATTTCTCCAAAGAAAATTTTGGATATCTGAAAAATTCATATATATGTATAGGAGACGAAGTTCAAGTACGTACTTTTGGTTTCTTACTGTAGGCCAGTACAACCCTCTAAGCCCCCCAAAACCCTATCTAGGTAAAAGCACAAAAACCCTAGCTCCAACAAAGAGAATCCAATAAGAAAATATCACACTAACAAGTCCTCCTTGGTCTCATGCAATACATATCTTTTTCTCTTCCTCCTCATTAGGTACAACTTTAGGGTTTTTCATCAAAACCTAACTCCTCATCTCCTTAGAGTATAAACCTTGGCACCCTAGACTTCAAGAATGCTCAAGAAACCCTAGTGCCTAAAACAAGTGAAAAAGTAAAAAAAAGAACGAATAAAGGAGAAAAAGAGACCAATGTTTCTCCTCCTACATCTCTAACTCAATTGTAAATAAGAATAAGCATAACATTATCAATGATTTCATCATCTCCAATGTCTAACTCAATTCCCTCCCGTGGAATGCCAAATTCTTCAAAGACAATTTTGGATAGCTGAAAAATTCATATATATGTATAGGAGACAAAGTTCAAGTACATACTTTTGGATTCTTACTGTAGGCCATTACAACCCTCCGAGCTCTCCAAAACCCTAGCTAGGTAAAAGCACAAAAACTTGATCTCCAACGAAGAGATTCCAATAATATAAGATCACACTAAGAAGTCCTCCTTGGCTTCATGAAAGTCATATCATTTTATCTTCCTCCTCATTAGTTAAAACCCTAGGGTTTGTCATGAAAACCTAACTCCTTACCTCCTTAGAGTAGAAACCCTAACACCCTAGACTTCAAGAATTCTCAAGAAACCCTAGGGCCCGAAACAAGTGAAAAAGTTAAAAATAGAATGAAAAAAAGAGAAAAAGAGACTTATGTTTCTCCTCCTCCATGTCTAACTCAATTGTAAACAATAATGAGCATAATATTATCAATGATTTCATCATCTCCAATGTCTAACTCACAAGAACAAACTCAATCATCTTACAAGAGCAAGATCCCAACAATGGACATGTTCTTTAAACATCATAACTTCTGCTAGGTTTTCCTCATGAACACCAATGTCCTAATCCAAGAAGACAAGTACAAATAAAATAGCACAATGATGATGACAATTATGAAACAACTATCTCATTCCTTTACATATAGAGAGGTAATGAAGGCCAACAATACGAAAGTGGGCCTAAAACCTTACAACCAACCTACTACAAACAAGTAAGCCCACATGTGTGAAGAAATCCTCCTATAGGTGACATATTTCAAGATCCAAGTTGATGAGGATCCACAAGAAAATATCTAAGACAAGAGCACTCCTCATCCAAGGTCCAACACTCCTCCTCCAAGGGATCCAATATTCAAAAATAATTTTGTGACATTCCATATTCTTTATGATCATCTATGATGAAATTTGATATCTATGGTTCAATATGGTTTGGTTTAGTTTCCTTAAGTGAATCCAAATAAACATACATGGTTTTCTTACTTCAGAATTGAAATCCTCTCCAAAATGAGAGAAAATCAAAAGATTCCAATGACCCTAGTGAATAATTGGAATGGAAACACTTTTCGTAGATTAAATACATTTTTCTTTCGTGCCTTCAAATATATTGAAGGATTGTTCCTCTTCCAAGTACATCAAAAACAACAAATAATCCAAGTACATGATTTCTATTTTTTCTCGGGAATTTTCTTCCATATATGCTCCATGTATCTATTGACGATGTTTGTATCATGGTAGTTTTCTAGCTTCACAATTTCATTTTGATAGAGTAATTGCATTGATTTCTTCTACAGTCCTTTCATAGGATACCGCCTATTACAAGTTTCTTCCTATTCATTGAGTATTGAATCACAACTACAAGATATCGATCCTCACAACTAATATTGGAAATTTTATTTGATATAATTACACTACAAGGAATTCAATATTGAACTACAAATTTTCCATCTTTTCACACAAAACTAGCTATTTTATAATTTTTGGCCAAACTCCCTTCATCCAAATCTAACGCAACAAAATGTTTATTTGTAGAATTATTCTTGGATTCAAAATCATTGATCCAATTAGAGACATTTTCTCTCCCCCAAGTCTTGGTTTCCCTTTCTTTTATTTGTAGTTCCCTTATAGGTGGATATTTGAACAATATTACACCCAAGGTTCAAGTAATCTTCTTCCAATGTGAAATTGACTTCTAAAGAAACAGACTTGCCTAAAGTAGCATCAAATGAAGGGATAGAATGAGAACCTACATTTTCTGAGAGATCTACTAGTGTAGATGCAGCCAAGGAATGTAGGCCAGATGGAGGTGCTCTTTTGGAACTACTAATATGCAGACCTACTATCTCCTTGGCTAGATATGATTTAACATGAATTTTCTACTGGGTAACTTGAATCTGTTTCCAAAAAAACTATTTTCACTACTGGAAAATATGAATTTTTCAGATTTGTGAGAGAGTCATCTTCATTTTGTTGTTTTTTGTGAGGCACCATGTGTGACACTTAGGAAAACAATCTAGTCATATATAGAGGAATTGGATCCCTATAATGACCATTGAATCCTAAAGAAGAAGGTAATATATCTCTTGTGGTATTCATGGAAGCCAAATCTGATACCAATTGATATGAAATGGAACAATGTTCATAGTAGCCAAGAAATAAAAAACGTTATTATTCCATTATCAGATATGATATATTCTACAAAGAATGACATTATTTATATAGGCACACAAAATAGGGATGTTACAATATATATATATATATATATATATATATATATATATATAGTTAACTACCTAATGAATACTCAATAAACAACACCAATAACCAATAACTAACAACACTATCATTAAGATATTTCACTTCTCCTTCTCTCAGTTTGTACCATCTGTGTGTGTGTGTGTGTGTAAATTAGTTCATAACCAAGTTGGGATGCAAGGTTTTATCCCATCTTGGTTATGAACTAAGTTCTCCAAATAGCATGATCAATCCCTATGAGAACTTGGTAGAGAACTGTATGATCAATTGTTATGAATTGAATTCTCCAAATAGAATAAAGATATAAATAATAAGTAACTCCATTCCTTTAGAATGATATATAGTCAATGAATAAGAAGCCATTATGAGGAGGAAACCAACCTTTACAACATATCCAATGCATAAGACACGATTCTTATACAAATGAATCTCCTTTATTGTAAATACGAGATAAAGTGAGCATGATGTAACCTACCACTAAGCCAACCTAACCATAAATATATACTAATAATTAATGAATGTTAGAGCCTTAACAAAAATCCTTCCAAAAAAATCATTGAGACTTCCCATTCTTCTCTCTTAGTCCCAAGGTGGCACAATGTCACTTTTAATTTTATGTCTCGAGCCTGAATGTGTTGGATGTGGGATTGAATTTTTGGTAAGGAGGATAAAGTCTCCCTGATACCCATAAATGTCAAATTGTTAAAGGTGGATCTTTTTCCAGGAAGCTAAGAGAGTCGCATGAGTAGTTGTGGAACAAATCCATGTCTATAGTGCATTCACATTCACAAATTCTTTTTCACAATGCCCTTATTTTCTCTAGGACACAACTCTCAAAATTTATTGATGCACCATGGTAAAATAATTTGGGTTGAATGCTCCTTTTGGAAGTTAGGTTGATTCTAATTGAGACCAAAGTATGGGAAATGCAAAATTTATTTATTCCACTAACCTATTGAGTATAGATATCACTAGTAAAGATAATCCCAAGGAGCTAGAGGTCTACTACACCCTAATCATGCTTGCAAGTGATAATAATCTAAGGAAATATCCATCTTTGAGAGGGGTGAGGAATTTGACACATGGGTTGAGCTAAGGGGTTCAACAAGTAAGGTAGGGGGTTAATGGTTACGTTGAAAGAATGATTGGGATGGTCACAAAGGGATATTGATATTTCAATCCCACATGGGATGGCATGTGACTCCAGGCCTGTGATAAGTTACAAGACGAAAGGGAGAGTGAAAGCTAATAATGGTCTCTCTGACACATTAATGGAAATGTAAATATGGGAAAAAATATATATATTGTGGACATAAAGGGATTATTTGAGTTAATTTCACAACTAGCTTGAATAGTGTGTAAGAGGAGGAAATGTAGGAAATCAATATATCTTTTGCAATATATAATTTTTTATTTATGGAAGTTTTGTATGATTATGTGTCATTCTATTATTTTTAAAAAATGGTACATTACTTTTCCTTCGAATATAATGCATATTTTCATGTTAGTTCAGTGGTTGAGTACCTAAATGATGGATTTTCATTAAAATAACTTGTAGAATTGTAGTGAACAATTTATTCTTGTGCATTGCTATTTTTTTCAAAATTTTTAATGCAAACTTTATATCTTTTAAATTAATAAATTCAACATAGCCTTGACATTACAAGGCCAAGCACTAGTGTGTGGTTTTTAGGGCCTTAACATAATCCAATATTTGTTTTACATTGTAGATCTATCTCTATATTAGTGCAACATATAACCCTTTTTTTTTAAATGAGTAAGGTAATAAAAAATTATAGTAGGAAAGAATGATGTCTATACTTTAAAATTATGATATATATCAAGAAAAATAAATTAAAAAAACAAACAATATTATTTTAAAAAAACTATATATTTGGAATCTACATAGTTTGATCTATAAGTGTGTGTAGTTTCATTAGCAATGGATTTTTGCAGCTTATTTGAAAATACTATGAAAAACACATATACTCAAATGGATATAGAGAAATGAAGGTTCTTTTTTTTTTATCATGAACCACATGGTTTTTCATGTTGAAGCTAAAACTAAAGCACCCAAGTTAGAAAACACGTTGGTGAGTAGAACACTCTCATCAAAAGAAAATTTGAATTTAAAATAAAGCACACACACTTTTGAAATGAACATGTGCTAATAACATGCACATGTTCTAGTCAAATCTCAATAGAGAGATCGATTTCAATGGGCCTCATTCTGCATGGCAACTCAGGTTCAAACCTGTTGCTATTAGGAGGAGACACCAAAAACTCTAGCCATAATAATGTTTGGTGTGGCATAGGCCAAGTACGACCTTAATTTTTACATCGACCTTAATTTTTCATGATCATTGGACCATTGGAAAGATATTTTGGAGATATATACATCTTTACTTTTATAAAATTTTAACATTTCAACACAATTTTATTTTCTATTTTCCAGAGAAAAAGAGAGACTAGCCAACGTTTAGAATCATTTCTTGTATTCCCAAGACCACTGTAAGGGTCTTGATAGCCATCCCTAGTATGTAAAACCTTGGAATGTTTCCATTGTGACACTCTTAGGATAAACATTCCTTTTATAGGGACCTAATATACATCCCTAGTACATCAAACCTCATAATGATAAACATATTAGACCCATGTGCTTAAGGTTCCATTTATAGGGCCTTTATGCATGGTGCATGGACCCTAAAAGTATCATTTATGTCTTAAGACACTATTTGTTTTCCTTATATAATGGTCAAGGCCCTAATATCCATCCTTAGTGTGCCAAGCCTATAATTTCATCCATATTATACTTCCAAGATAAAAATTTCATTTACAAGGATTGTGTAGTGGTTTTAGACCCTATGCATGGTCCATGAACCATAAAATAATCTTTTAGTCCCTAAGACGTTGGATTTTATCCTTGGACCGTGGGTACTGTATTAAGAAGAATCCAGTGTGGAAAACCTCATAATGGTTTGCATATAACTATGGTCAAGGCTCAAAGACCCATCAATGGTTAATAAAATCTCTTAATGGTGTCTATATCTTACTTAGAGGATATAGATCCCCTTTAAATGGTGAGTCTATTGGTTCAAGAATTCCTTTTGTACTTGGAATCTCCATTAGGTCATATAGTCTTTTTTCTCCTCACCTGACCATGGTCATGATCCCAATATCCATTCCTAGTATAAAATACCTTTTGTTGGTGCCCATATTTTGCTTGTAGGTCAACAATTCATTTTAGAGGGCCTATTTGGTGCTTTAAGGCCATGATCTTGGACCATAAACTTAAAATATTTATATAGGACTTAATACCCATTATTTCCTCTACTTATCATGGTTAATACCTAGAGACCCATCCTTGGTGCACAAAGCCTTTTAGTGGCACCCATGTCCCAATTAGAGGCCAAATATCCCCTGTAAAGGGATTGTGTTGTGATTCCATGGCCCATTGATGCCTCACGAGACTTAAAAGTTTCATTTAAGTGCTAAGACAATTTAATTTCTTCCATGGTGATATCATGGTCAAGGTCCCAAGACCCATCCCAAGTGACCACAAATTCATAGGTAAAATATTCCATCTAAAGGGCTTATGTGGTGGTTTGAAGTGTTAATAATGGATTATGAGCACTAAAAGGTTAATTCAGGTCTTACAATCATTTTTTTCCTCAATCAACCATGTCCAAGGCATCGAGACCCATGTTTGGTATGTAAAATGTCTTAGTATTACACATATCCCACCAATAGGGGAATTATATAGGTTTGAGTAGTGGTTTGAGGCATAATTCATGGATTGGGGCCCTAGAAACTTAATTTTGGGTTAAATTCCCTTAATTTCCACACTTGACCATGGTTAAAGATTGAGACCCATCACTTATGTGCAAACATCTAAATGGTACCCATATGCCATTCAAGGACAAAGGTCCGTTATAAAGGGTTTTGTGGTGGTTTGAGGAGTTATTCATTTCCCTTAATACATATAAGATTCATTTAGGGATTAAATATTGTATTTTACTCCCCCAATAATGGTCAATTCCATTAGGCCCATTCCTACTATTGTAAAAATACTAATGGAATCCCTATCCCACCTGCATGACAAATATCCCCTTTAGATGGTTCTATATTGTGGTTCAAGGCCTTGCTTATGGAATATTATCTTAGGAAACTTGAATAAGGGTCTAATTCCTTGGATACTCCTTAACCATGATTAAGGACATGAGATCCATCCCTTTATACAAAAAATTGTAATGGCACCCATATATCAGTAGAAGGATAATGATCCCCTATAGAGGACATATTATGTAGGTTATGGCCCTTGATCTCTAAGGGATTCATTTAGGGCATACGGTCCTTATTTTCCTCCCTTGATCATGGTGAGTACCATGAGACCCATCCCTAGCATGACATACTTCATAATAGAACCCATATTTTACTTGGAGGGAATAGATAATGTCTTAAAGGCCCATGTTGTGCTTTGAGGTCATGTTCTTGGCCAATGACCCCTAAATATCAATTTTTGGCATAAGGCCCTTATTTTTCTCCCTTAATTATGGTTAAGGCCATGAGACCCATCCATACCATGCAAAATCTCCTGCTCATGCCAATATCCGATTTATATGAAAAATATTCAATTTAGAGGTTCCTTGTTATGGTTTAAGGCCTCAATCATGGCCCATTATCTCAATAATACCGAATAGTGTTGGTTGCCATGATATCATGTAGTGTTGTGAATGGGATGCATGAACTCATGGCAAATAATGGATTTTCTATTGCAATAGTGTTGAAAATTAATATGAATGTTTACATATGTATATGATTGATTAATATGTGAGAATGAATATTTCATCTAATATTTATAATGACATTAACATTATTAAAATTTTCAACATATGTCACAAAAGAAATATGTAAATATTAATATATATTAATAGTATAAATAAATTAATATGTTTAGTGTACTAACTCCATCAACAAACAAAGAAGAAAACATAAAACAAGAGAAAAGTATTTGGCATAAGCTACAAGAACCACAATAATGTATTTGTCTTTGTGATAGGCTAATAAAATCAAACAAAATTATATTTGAACTAGATTTGAACTATAGGTTAATAAAATATTTCTCTAAATGGAGTTGACGGTTCCTCAATTTGATTCTAAGTTTTTTTTATATGCCCAGTTGCAAGCCGCATCCCAAACCATTTTGGGGACTCTTGGCTAATTCCTCCTCGGAGTATAAAAACCTAATGGAGCAACATTTTTGAGTTCCTTGAGATGTTGTAATATTTTTTAAGCTTGGACTAGGTGACCACTTTGTCGATCTGCTCCCGAGGTAGGTTTTCATAAATTGGACCCCTTAATCCAAATGTTGCATTGTTTCTTACAGGATTAAGCCCTAGTTCTTGAAATCGATGAATAAAGAAACCTACGAGGCAAGGGACCTGAGAGTGAGGGGAAATCTAGCTGAAATTGTATGCCAGGAATCCAATGGAGTCAACGGTTCCATAGTATGAGTCTTAGTTTTCCTTTTATGCCTAGCTTCAAGCCGCATCCAAAACCATTTCGGGGACACTTGGCAAATTCCTCCTCAGAGCATAAAAACATAACAGAGAAACATTTTTGAGTTTCGTGAGATGTTGCAAGCGTGTTTAGGCATGGAATAGGTGACCACGTTTTCCATCCTCTCCCATTGCACAGTTTCATAAATTGGACCCCTTAATCAAAATGTTTCATTGCTTCTTACTGACCAAAACCCTATTTCAAAATCGATGAATAAAGAAACCTATGAGGCATGGGACCCAAGAGTGAGGGGTGGTCTAGATGAAATCATATGATAGGAATCCAATGAAGTCAATGGTTACTCAATCTGAGTCTTGGTTTTTTTTTTATTCCAGTTGCAAGCCACATCCCAAACCATTTCAGGGACTCTTGGCCAATTCCTCCTCAGAGCATAAAAACCTAACAGAGCAACATTTTTGACTTTCGTGAAATGCTGCAAGATGTTTTAGGAATGGACTAGGTGACCACATTGTCCATCCACTCCCTAGGAATGGTTTCATAAATTGGATCCCTTAATCCAAATGTTTCATTTCTTCTTACTGAGAAAAACCCTACTTCTTGAAATTGATGAATAAAGAAACTTTCGAGGCATGGGACCCATGAGTGAGGAGTTCGCTAGCTAAAATCCTATGCCAAGAATCCAACGGATTCGATGGTTCCTCAATCCGAGTCTTGGTTTTCATTTTATTCCCAGTTTCAAGTTGCATCCAAAACCATTTCAGGGACTCTTGTCCATTATCTCCTTGGGGGATAAAAACCTAATGGACAAACATTTTTGAGTTCTGTGAGATGTTTCAATATTTTTTAGGCATGGTCTAAGTAAAAAATTTGTACATATGCTCCTGAAGCATAGTTTCATAAATTGGACCCCTTAATACAAATGTTGCATTTCTTCTAACTGAGAAAAACCTTAGTTCTTGAAACCGATGAGTAAAGAAACTTCCGAGGAATGACACCTATAAGTGAGGGGTGTTCTAGATGAAATTATATGTGAAGAATCCAACAGAGTCAATGGTTTCTCAATATGAGTCTCAGTTTTCCTTTTATGAACAGTTGCAAGGCGCATCCCAAACCATTTCATGGATTCTTGGCCAATACCTCCTTGGGGCATAAAAATATAATGAAGTAGCATTTTTGAGTTCCGTGAGATGCTGCAAGATTATTTAGGCATGGAATAGATGACCACATTATCCATCTTCTCCCAAGGCATGGTTTCATAAATTGGACCCCTTAATCCAAATGTTGCATTTCTTCTTACTGGGTGAAACCATAGTTCTCAAAATTGATGAATAAAGCAACCTTCGAGGCATGGGTCCCGAGAATAAGGGGTGCTCTAGCTGAAATCTTATGCTAGGAAACCAATGGATTCAAGAGTTCCACAATTGATGTTCCCCCCTTACCCTCCTAGGGTTCTACGACCTCCCAGTCTAGGATATTTCTAACTGTAGAGTCAAATCGAATCCTCAGGTTCCTCTTTGAACCCGAATCAATTATACATAGTGATGCAGGAGCATCACCAACAAAGCAAGTCAACAAAGCGGAGGACAACTGGAAACACACCAACACACATTTTGAGAATGTTTTGAATTTGAAAAGATAAAATATTAATGTAATATCTAGGAAGATATTTTTTATTTTAGGGTTTGGAGATTGTAATGCACATATTGAGCGATTTCTCTCATTTGTTTGTTGGAGACAATTAATGTAATAAATGTAAAGTAGTTGTAGAGTTTTTAATTGGATCAAATAGTTAGAGATGTAGGAGGGAAAACTCTAGAAATATCCCTTGTATGTATTGTATTGTAAGATTATTCTCATTGTAAGAGATGTAGAGAAAGAGAATACGAGAGGAGAGAAGAAGATAGATTGTAGAAGATTGTATAAGAAAATAGATGATACTATAGAACCCATGTACATATGCACTTGGATTAATATAAAAAAGTTGGATCCAACTTCATGGTGTTTATGAATTCTGTTTACATCTATTGAATGGTATGTTTACAATTTTCTTATATGCTCTGTTATGCATTTATTTCATTTTTGTGTGTATGTATGATTTCATGTTGAATGCATGAAGTCCGTAAAAAGAGAGAGTATGAGTTTAAATTGTTTCTCTTCTTGAGAATTCCTATAAGGAGTGCAGTGAAGGTCCACAAGGAGTGCGTTGACAAGATTCTGAGTTTTACCTCAGAAAAGCTCAGGAGAGATACTGTTGTTGTCATACGAGCAGAAGTGCGAGTATAACAGAGAGCTGTGCAAGGTGTGTGCAGACAAATTGAAGTCTTAGAATTTTGCAACCCAGTGAGTGGTTGAAGAGCTATTGTTGCAAGGAGTGCGCAAAACTGAGAAGTTCAGATAATCAAAGATTATCGTGAAGCCGCAAGGAGTGTCGGAAAGATTCCCTAGAATCCTTGAGTTTGTAGCAAGAACCAAGCTTAGGAAGGATAGAGGCTTCAAAGAGTTCGAAGGAAGACGAGGAATGAATTCACCTCACAGAAATCAAGATTAGAAGGAGGCATCGAGTTATTTGGTCAGGAGTATCGAGAACTCAAACAGCTGGTTGAAATTCTCAGAAGGAGAACTAACGATTTGTTGTGGACCATTGGATCTAGTGAACCAGCGGAGAAGTTAAGGTTGAGTGTTTGTCAAAACCCACAAGATCAGGAGGAATAGTCACCGTTAGATCTGGATCAATGGGATTCGTTGATCTTGTGATTTCAGATTTCAACATTTCAGGAGTTGGATTATGGAGAAGGTCGTAACTTGGAGGTCTTGAATTACGAAATCCTGATACGCGAAATTCCAATACAATTTGGACCATCAGATCATGGGAAGCTCAGGGTCTTCGATCTGAGGAGAAGAAGTCGTGATTTTGGACTTAGGGAAAGGGAGAAGAGCTTTCATCATGAATTCATGAGTCACAAAATCCCGACGCACTTAGAGGTGGACCCTAGGATGTGACTGAGGTCATATGGTTGAGGCATAAGGGAGAAGCTGAGGACCCATTAGCCCATTTCAAGGTTTTAGGGATTGAAGGAATCAGAGGGACTCACAATAGGGATCGTGAGGTCACAAAATTAGAAATACCCTTTTGGGTGAAGACTGTAGTCACATCGGTTGGTCATGTGGAGTGGAGGTTCGCACCTTGTGCTTTTTGTCATTTTTGGGCTCTTTCCAAATGGGGGGTTTATTTTATGACATGTCATCCAACTTTATCAAAAGGTCATAAATACCTTATTGTTTTCATAGAATACTTCATTAAGTGGTTGGAAACCATGCATACGTTTACAAATGTTGGTAAAATAATAACTTTATTCATATTAAATCATGCCATTGTTAGGTTTAGTGTGCCTAGAGAGATCATCATAGATCATGGAACTCATTTTAAAAATAGAATGATGATGGAATTAATAGCCAAGTTGGGGTTTTGATAACAACAACCATTCCCCTACTATCCTCAGGAAAATGGACAAGTAGAAGCTTTCAACAAGGTTTTGAAAACCATACTCTAGAGGAAAATCAACAAAAGTAAATCCAATTGTAATTTAAATATATTTACAATACTTTGGGTATATTAATCATTCGTAAAAACTACTATGGGATTCACCCATCTAGTGCATGGAGTTGAGGAAATCTTTTTGATTGAGTGTAAAATTCCCTCATTAAAATAATTTTGTTGTTGAGATCCTACCTAACACAACTACTAAAGAAGAGTGTCTCATTTATTTGGAATATATTTATGAACACTGCAAAGATGTGGCTACCATGAAAAAGGAACAAAAAAGCACGTTAAAACTCAATACGACAAGTTTTTCCATCCTCGAGTATTCTTCAAAGGAGACTTGGTGCGTGTTTATGACCAAGACGAAGATATCTTTAGGGTAGACAAGTTTCACTACAAGGAGAACATCTTCTAGCAGATTTTTTTATTGTGGAAAAATTTTCAAAAAAATGTCTGATACAACCTTGTCTATTGATTGTGGAGGTTTTAGTGGATGTTCCATATAACCAAAAACAATTAGGCAGGTGAAGGTTGTAGCGATTTTTTTTCGGTGTTGTTCTTGTCAAAACCCATCAATGCAGTATTGAAAAACACACAGCAGTGCATTACTATAATAAAAAAACACTGGTACATTAATATAATACAAACACCCTAACTATTAATCTAATAAAAAAATGCCCCAATGCATTTATAACTATTTCACACTGGTTCCTCTTTTTTCGTCATATGTAGAGTGTTGGGTATGTGTTATATTCTTTGCACGAGTATCAATGTTTGTGTTGCTCCGGGCACATAGGGGGGTTAGAGGGGCGAATCCCCCCATGTGGCGGTTCAGGGTCAGCGCCCCCAATTTTTTTTCTGCCTCGAGAAATGTGTCATATATTTAGGTGTTTTTTCGACACATGGTTTTCTATTTTCGGTTAAGGAAGTAGGGTTGTTGACTAATCCAAGTCATTGGGTTGGGGTTCTGGATTCTCTTGGCTACTATATTTATATTTTATTGTAAAAAATGTACTATGATGAATGAATATAGAATATATTGGTTTTCCCAGTTTGGGTTTCCAGGGGAAAGATCTTTGTGTAATGTTTGTATTTTCCATTGTATCTTTTCTGTTCTTTTACTAAAAATATGTTTGCAGTAAATATTGTACAAGGTTAAAATCTACATTTGGTATCAGATATTTGTTGTCTTTAGGGGATGCCTTTGTGGTCAAGGGTTTGGCTCAGGACTATGATAAGCCTTGTTACAATGGGAGATCTGTGGTATTGATTTTTTAGGTGAAAAGAAATGGAAAGAAATTCAAAGATGGAGATCAAGAAGTTTAATGGGAAAAGTTTTGAGACATGGAAGATCAAGATGGAATATCTGTTGGTGGACATAGATCATTCGATCATGGTAGATCTAGGTACTGCACCTACATGAACTTCAACATATGACTGGAAAAAGTTGGATTGGAAGGCAAAGAGCATAATCCTACTGTGTCTCTCAGATTCAGTATTACTGAATGTTTCAGACGAAGCTACAACCAAGGATTTATGGGAAAAGTTGGGGAAGTTGTATCAGTATAAGTCCCTAGTAAATAAATTATTCCCGAGAAAGAAGTTGTATAACCTGAGGATGAGATATGGAGACTTGGTGGCAGAGAATTTGAACACCTTCAATACTGTGATAAGTTAGTTAGTATCTGTTGAGATTAAAATTTCAGATGAAGATAAATGTATCAGTTTACTGTTTTATTTAACAGACTCCTGGGATAGTCTAATTATGGCCATAGGTAGTAATACAACTGCCTTGAAGTTTGATGAAGTAGTCTCATCCTTGTTGTTAGAGGAGATCAGACGAAAGAATATGGAAGGATAGAGAACATACACATTATTTGCAAGAGGACGTTCCTAAGAAATAAATAGATCTAAGTTCTCAAGTGGGAGATATAAGTCTAGGGGTATAGTAAATCTCTCAGAAAGTTTGTAAAGGTATGTTGGAGATGTGGAAAACAAGGACACTACAAGAAGCAGTGTAGATCCAAAGTTGAGAAAAAGAAGGGATCTGAAGAATCTAAATCTACAAAAGAAAAGACCTCCAAGGAAGAAGGAGGGGATGTGTGCTTGGATTCTTCAAGAAGACATGAAGATTATGAGGCATGGTTGGTTGACTCTGGTGCATCCTTTCATATGACTCCCCACAGAGAGTGGTTTTACGAATATGAAAGGTATGATGGAGGTAATGTTTTCTTAGGTGATGATTCGACAACCATAATCACATGTAGAGGAAAATTCAAGATGAGGATCATATATGGAAGGATTAGAACACTTCCTGGTGTTCTACAAATCCTAGTTTTGGCTAGAAATTTGAATTATGTAAGAAAAATGGATGATGCAGGGGTAAAAAAAATATTTGAAAAGGAAACCTGCAGGATGGTTTGAGGAGAAATGGTATTGCTGAAGGGAGATTGGTTTGGAACTCTATATAATATGCAAGGAAGAACTATTAGTGATGGGTGTAATAGTTCCATTGTTCCTGATATTGGAGTTGAAGAAGAAAGAAATCATACAGTATCTGAAGAAAAGGTTATCCTGTGGCATCAAAGACTGGGGAATATCGGAGAAAACGGTCTTCGACTACTACATGGTAAAGGTATGGTTGAAGGTATGTCTAATTGCTCTTTGGATTTTTATTTCTGTGAACATTGTCTATATGGGAAGTAGAATCGGGTAAGATTGCCCTCTAGTGTAATGAAGGAAGAAGGAATTTTATAGCTAGTTCACAGTGATGTTTTTGGACCTGTGTTGGTCCCATCATTGGGATAATATGTGCAATATGTCTCATTTATAGATGAGTTCTTGAAGAATACTTAGATATATTTCCTCAGAAAGAAATCCGAAGTATTTGACAGGTTTAAAGAGTTTAAGGCTCTTGTTGAGAATCAAATAGAGAAAATAATTAAGGAGTTGATGATAGACAATGGTGGAGAGTTCTGCGGGAATGAATTTGAATAATTATGTAAGAAGTGCAGTATAGAAATGCAAAAGACTAATCCATATACACCTCATTAGGATAGAGTTGTAGAAAGGATGAATAGGACGCTGATGGAAAAATAAAGGTCCATGCTTAGTGGTGTCATGTTAGGGCAATAATTTTGGGCAAAGGCAGTGGGTATTGCATGTTGCCTAGTCAACAGATCGCCCTCATTAACATTGGATGAAAAGACTCCACAAGAGGTATGGACTAGTAAATAACCTTCTCTCACACATCTCAATGTATTTGGTTTTGATGCATATGTTCATGCGCCAAAGGAAAACATGAGTAAGCTAGATAAGAATGTCGAAAAGTGTATCTTTATTGGATATAAATATGGTCTCAAAGGTTATAAGATTTGGAACCCAAAAACTAAGAAGGTAGTGTATAGTCGAGATGTGGTATTTAGAGAAATGAAGGATGTTGTTAAATGGGAATCCCTACCAAGTAAAGAAGAACCAGAGAAAATAAAGTTTGATTTAAAGGATGATGAGTCAGACTCTACAGAAGAACATGAATTAGAAGAAGAAGATCGTCATACTCAAGTATTGAGGAGATCGGTTCGAGAAAGAAGGCTCCTGGAAAGGTATAACCCATCCGATTTTTGTTCAAATTTTGCTTTGTCTATTACTGATGATTATCATATAACTGTCAGGGAGGCAGTGGATTCATAGGATGGAAATCTATGGAAAAGGGCCATGGATGAAGAAATGGCATCTTTGGATAGGAATGAGGCTTGGGATCTAGTTGTTAGGATATTTAGACACTTAGGAGTTAAGATCTACTTGGTCTAATATGTCATTAGGTAAAAGTGTGTTTCTTAGTGTGTTTCTTTAGTATGCATTAGTATGCATTTGTAGTTAGGAAATCCGACGGTCACGATATGTTCCCGACATAGAGTGATCTAACAATTCATACTCTCCTCGATCTTAAAGACCATTGATATTTGGCTTAGCACCCGATTGGTCCATGATCTCTATTTAAAGAGCATGGAGGGTCATTTTCCGATGATCGATTGTGAGAAAATCTCTTGTAAAATCTCTCTGTAATATTTTTCTTTGCATTAATAAACTGCTCCAAGTTGGTTGGGGTCGTAGATGTTTCCCCGTAAGGGTTTTACCATGTGAAAACATCAGTGTGTTGATATTTGATCCGGTTATGTGAGTGGTTACTGAAGATGTTTATCCTCTGTTGGAATACCTGTGTTTTCGAGCATGGTATCAGAACCTGTTTGAAGACCCTCTCTTGTTGTAGATCGAGATCGTGAAGCCGAGTTGCCTCATCTCCATTTTTTGGCATTTTCATACATTTTTGGGCTGAGAATATTATTCCATTGCGTCCAGAGCACTCATTTCATTGAGGAACACTTTCCGTTTCACTCGAAAAGGTTTCCGTTTTCCCAAGATACGACCATTATAGTCAGATCCAGAGGTATAAAGCCTGAATACGCATTTTTTAAACCTCTGCAAAGTTTTATTTTGATTTTATTTCAGTTTGTATTTTTTATTTCCGGGTTGCTACTCTTTTAGATATGCATATTCTCTTTGCCCCACGCTCTGTGTGATCTCATAAAATCAGAAACGGATAGGAAAAGGTGCATCTTCCGGGTAAGCTAACCGAGATCTAACCCTTGTTGTCATCGAGAAGCGAATTTTTTTTCTTGTGTGAAAAGAGTTTTTTTTTAGCATGCTCTCCTAGGCCGTCTTCCACAACAACAAAAACAACAAAAACAACCCCAATCCTCCTTCTAAACATTACAATATGTTTTGCTAGACCATTTGGTTAAAACTTGCCTTATTAAGTAAGAGGTCTAGGTTTATATTTTATTTTAGAGTTATTTATTTTGCATGCAACTTTTATGTTATAAGGTAACATCATTGCAAAAGTGATCCTCACTTCTCTTTATAAAAGTGGGTCACTTCATAAAGTAGCTTACACTATCACGTGGTTATTTGGTTACCGTTTATGCCTTTTTTTAAAATGACATAACTCTCACATCGGAAGTCCGTTTTCAGTGCTGTTTTTTTTAAAACTGCATAACTTTTCGATATCTTTCCATCCAGATCATTAGTTTCAGTTTTTAAATCTGCAATATCGGCATATTTAATATGGATTGTACAATTAATATCTTGCTTACCAACAACAACTACTTCCAATGGAAATCCCATATGGAAGATTTATTAAGAAGTAAAGGCCTGTACCAGATTACCTTGGGAAAGGAAACAACACCCACTGATGATGATAAGAAATCCAAATGGGATAATAGGAATGAAAAATCACGTGGACTAATCGGAATGCCCATATCTCCTGATTTAAGGTACCACCTTCAAGGAATTGATCACCCGAAGAAGCTTGGAACACGATTGAATCTGTGTTTGGTAAACTCAATATTATTCAAGCACAATAGTTAGAAAATCAAATACTGACCTTAAGTCCAAGTAATTTTTATTTCCTTGAAGACTATCTATCTAAGTTTAAAACACTTGGAATTTTATGTGAAGAATGTAAGATAAAAATGGAGGAAGAGCGTTGCATATATCTTATTCTTTCTAAGCTAGATAGTGCATATTTTGTGTTTGTATCTACCTTTTATGCCATGAAAGAGGCTCTAGTGTGATTGGATAAATCGGTAGGTGCGGACACTAACTGAGCTCCCTATATCCACCTAGATCTAGAACAAAACACACCAGAACATGATGCTTTCCTTAAGTTTTAGATATTGAATTTACTAACTAAAGAGGGCTAGGTGACATACCCTTTAAACGCCACTTCCTCTTGCCATTGCCATCCTAGCTCCATTCCAATGCTCATACAATGATGATCCTGCAAAAGAATGCAACCAACCAAAGTGACAATAATATCATAAACTCAATATAAACCTATGTATGTGATCAAGGAATCATACAATAAAACACAACAAGCTTTATAGGAAAGAATCATATTACTGTATCATATTAAATGTGAAAGAGAGATTGCAACCATGGTCTTGATGTCATAATGTCCCTTCCAACTATCCTTCATTCCCCACACACTTCTTTCTCCAAGGATTCTGAGACCATGGATCTGATAGCTACTCACAATCTATCTTGACAAAGCAAATCTCAAAGCCACTCTAACCAAGCTAACAATCCCAAGCCAAAAACCACTAACTCTCTACATGAGAGCTCCTCTCTTTTTATAAGCTGAAGAGGATAAGGTGAGGAGGTTAGGATGATCCCACTAAATCATGAAAGTGAGTAAGATCCAAACCATTCAGATGCCACCTCACCATGGAAGTTTCTCCTTCTAGAAGCATCGAGAAGATACTTGTTTTTCCCACGTATGAGCATTCTCGCACCCTACCTATAGAGAAACCTGTGACCCTCTCGCAACCTAGCTATGGTGCATCCTATGAGAATCAGGCATTCTCTCACCCTAGCCATAGTGAAACATGAAAAAATCATCTTTAATAGGGTTTTCATAAAGGAAAATGCAACTTCTTTTCTCAGGAAAAGTTCTTCTCCCTTCTTTCTTCCGGAACTCAGGCCACTAACCCCTCTGAAGAATACAGATAGGTTTACATCATTAACGGTCATAGGGATGATGAAAATAATGTGTAACAGAGATCCCCCCAAAGTATGAAGTTAGAACAGAGTGATAGTTGAAATACTTTCTCGAGTGTGTGTAGGGAACAAGGAATAGTCGGTCGGAAACCTGCCAACAAACAAGGAAATACAGTACAATAATATATCATCATTGAAGTAGGCATTCCCATACTCAAAATACAAATGAATCAAAGCATAAATGCCGACATGAAAAGATCCATGTCAAGTAAGACAGGTCGTGGCCACCAAACATACACTATGGATCCATGCCAATATGACGCAAATTTGAACATAGCCACCAAAAATACACTGTGGATCTATGTGTTAAAGATTCAAATTTGAACATAGCCACCAGACATACAATGTGGATCTATGTAACAGTACACTGAATATACTCCAATGCAAACTGGATCTGTCAGAAAAAATATCCAGGGTCTTCATCTCCACCACTCTATAGTACGAATCTAACCATGTGAATACATGTTCTAAAGTCGAACATGGTAGAAACCACTTGATTACCGGTCATTAGTGTATACCATTAACAAGTGCAAGGGAAATCACCATTAATGTCAATGACTCCGAAGGTACTTTGGTACAATCCAACGAATGTGAATCAATGAGATGAGGTCAAACATTTAACGAAATCTCTCGATCAAGGGTCGATAATGAAAACCCACTGTCGAAAGAAAGGAAACTTGCCATTGAGGCATGCAAGTTCCAAGGTACCAATTGGTTTCTAAGTCTAATTCATGGATAATGAGTTGAAGTCAACAGGAAAAGACTCATCACAGGAGGGCCTTAATGTATCCCCCATCAATGACACGAAATGAGTAACAAGATTTGAAGTAGATCAGAGTAACAAGTGATTTAGGACTGACTCAGGGATGGTCGACGCAATAGAAGGATTTAAGGACTGTAGAAATGGCCGATGCAACAGAAGGATTTTGGGGTTCGACATCTCTTTGAACATATTGACGACACGACAACTGTCTTGGAAACATTGAGTCAACAATAGGGATCATAGGCCAATTTTTAATCTTATAAAGGAGTATGATCAAGAGACAAGTGGATTTTCCAACCTAGACACAAGGTGAGTGAAAGGGTGTCATGTTCAAAAGAGACTCTTCCATGGAATACAGGTTTAGACATATTTCTTTCCCAATTTTTCCCCCCGCCATTTCTGGAAAGTACCTCTTTATTTTTACATGAGCTTGAGGAGGATAACATATGCTTGAAATGTAAGGTCATCCTTTGGATGATCCCCTCAGAGTATGTTTAACGAATCCTAGGAAGGAGTGGTTCGGTCTCATATTGGCCTTTCAATGTTTGTTTAACAAGTCCAAAGAAAGAAAACTCATGGGTTTTTCATGTTTAGAGAGTCTGAAAAACACTTAAAGAGAACTCTCTCAGTTCCTTTTTTGTAAAGTAGCCCGATGAGACCGAAAAAGAGATAAACTATCTCTCAACAGACGTTTTCTTCAAATACTTTAACGAGCGTGAAAGAACAAGGTCGCTCGACAATCTTTTCATGTTTAGAGAGTCTGAAAAGAGATTAAAGGGAACTCCAGTGGGTTCCTTTTTCGTATAACCTTTACGAGTTCAAAAAAGTGATAAAAGTATACTCGATTTCATTCTCACATATTTACGAGCATGAGAAAGAAAAAAGACTAAGCTCGGTAACTTATTCTCATGTATTGACGAGTATGAGAAAGAACAAAGACTAAGCTCGGGATTGTTTTCATTTTTATGCAATCTTTAAAACAAAACAAAACTATGCTTGGACCTGGTTTCATTTTTACACAAGCTTGAACCAGAGGAATCTATACTTGAGGTAAGTGGTTTCATTTTTACACAAGCTTGAACCATAGAAAAGTATTCTTGGACTTCCCAACGCATAACACATGGATGGTTGGTACTTTGCCCCCAGCTTAAGAAACTAGCGGCTCTACTTCAACATGAAGTCTAGAGGCTGGAAGTATTGCCCCCCAAGCTTCATTTCATCCAATGACAAAGGTGGAGGAAATGAAGCTTGAAATACTAGACAAAGGACTTGACTCAAACAGAGAGGGGGAAAACTATTTCATTTTTTAACGAGATTGACATAGAAACAAGAACTATGCTCATAACCTCTAGGTGTAATCCCTAGACCTCATTTTCATTTTTTAACGATCTTGACACAGAAACAGGAACTATGGTCGTAACCTCTATTTCATTTTTTAACAAGGTTTCCACAGGGATGAAAAACTATCCTCACAACTGGTTTCATTTTTTAATGAGCTTGAAATTAGAAAACAATGCTCAAGTCTGGTTTCATTTTTTAATGAGCTTGAAGTCAAAAAATCATGCTCATATACCTCTATTTCATTTTTTAATGAGGTTTCCACAAAGACACAAAAACTATCCTCGAAGTCTTCTCGATCATGCATTCCAAGAGGACAATGCTCCGGAAGGAGACCATGTCAAGGGAAAAAAATCAATCATGGCTTCCAAGAGGTCTTCATTGGAAGGAAGAAACACACTCTGGAAGGACACCATGTCGAGGGTCATGACAGGAGTAAAGAGATCAGGCTCTAACCACCCTATCGAAGAGATCACCATGTCAACTACTGTATCTAAGTCATTAGAAGTTGAAGCCATGGGCGACAACGCAACATAATTGACGTGTGGCAGGGGTGATACCGTCTGCATATAAGAACCATTCAGGGAAGCAATCCAGGCGGGGTCAATGAATGAAAGTTGATCAACAGTCACAACCTATCCATCGTGAGGGAAATATATCACACAAAAAAGAGTAGACACAATAGCTTTCATGGCATAGACATAATCTTTCCCAAGGAGTAAAGAAAAATCGAAGGGGTCTTGGAATACCATGACGTTAATAAAGACAGTTTTCCCTCCCAAAGTTACAAGAAACTGAGGAAGGGTCCCTAAAGGTTGACTAGTTCTTCTGTTAAAAGATAACAAATTCTACGTAATCGGCGCAAGTGGAGGACAACCCAATGCTTTCCAAGCAAAAGAGGACAAAATACTAACATATGCACCTTCATCTATCAGTGTCTGAGGAACGTCTTGACCACAAACCTATACTGTAATTTGGAAAGGAATGTGAAAGAGAAGATGAGGTCCAGTTAGCACACCCCAATCAAAATGGATGGCCTCATAACTTGGAGGGGGTCCCACGGGAGAAGGAAGAATATCCCCCGGCATGGTAGATTATGTATCAACGAGAAAAACATGGGCAATATCGGGTTTAATTTCTAGCGGGAGAGTAGGATCGACCGATGGAGAGATCAGATCGACCACTTGGGTTTCATTCTCCAAGGGGAGAATGGGGTCGACAGGTGGAAATGGATCGACTTCTTGGGTTTCACTCTCTAACGGGAGAGTGGGATCGACCGACGATGGGATCAGATCAACCACTTTGTTAACACTCTCTAAAGGGAGAGTGGGATCGACTAATGATGGGATCAGATTGACCACTTTGTCAACTGGTTCAATTAAGGACATGACCAGATTGACCACTTGATCAATTGGATTGACCGACAGGGGAACCATATTGATCATTCCATCAACTACAGGTGGGTTGAGAGAAATCTTGTGATAAGAAGTTGGAAGTTGAGGCTATGAAACAATCATGTCTTCCAGTAATTTCAAGGCTTCATCCATATGAGAACAAAGGTGAGTGAGATGACTCCCTTTGCATAACATACACGGGAACTTGACTCTACTTTTATTCTTCCCAACCGTATCATGACTAGTTGACGGGGGATCGTCAGCATCTTGTTCAGAGGATGATGACATGGACTGGAAAGGATATGTATACCATGCTTCTATAACCTTGGAAAGACCAAGGAAATCTTTAAGAAGATGGCTACCCTTACAAATCCTGTAAGGGTACTTGGGCTTACGAGTTGTTCGGGTGATCTTGACATCATCAACACTCCCATCACGATTAATAGTAACTGGTTGTTTTCCAACATGTTTAGCAGTGGTTGGAGGTTTTGATCCTTTCTCATTTTTCTTCTTCTTATTCTTCTGTTTCTTCTTCTTCTTATCCACCAAGTTACCAACTTGAGATCTTTCACTCGACGAAGAAGATGAAATCGAATAAGACCTTGCAAGTGAAGAAGGATAAGATCTTATTGGTGAAGACGGTGAAGGATCAACATGAGGTTGATGTTCTTGAGGGTAAGTGCTTGTGACTGAAGCACTAATTTCATTCGGGATTACCTGAGTGGAAAACAACCATACTAGTAACCCAATTGTGAGACCTGGAAGGCTCAAAGTAGCAATATGAGGAGGACCAATGTTTCTGTAAGAAATAAAAACAAAAGGTTCCCTGAGAAAAGGAGTTCCTTCATTGGTCATTCCGGGAACTGACTCCATAAAAATAAAGATCCAATCTAGAGTCCACTAGGGGAAACAAACAACACACGTTAAAAATCTAGAAAGAAAGCAAGCAAACAAAACCTTCTCACAATGAGAACACTAGTTGGTGATGAAATCCAATGTCGCAGGAACAAAGTAAGAAGGGGTTGAGATAGAGCGGGTGGAAAAGTTACGTTAATGACCTGCTTAACAGACTTACACCTTGGTGCAAGCTCCCACACATAATTGTGGGTATACCCTCCAAGGAGCCCGAGTGAGTTTGGCCAATGCCGATTCCAGGTACCATGAAGAATTGCCCCTCCACAGTCACCTCATGTGAAGAACCTAGAGAGATAGGCCACTAAGGTTACCAATCACTACAGTGATGCCTGGGGAAACAATCGACAGTCTGATCCATGCGCAAGGGAAGGGTATCTAGCCCGAAATCATCTTGAAAGGCTTCCACTCATCATTGTGGGTATACCTCTCAAGCGACCCCCATAATACGCGCAACCTCTACACCAAGACCAACAAATCAGAGTGAGTAACTCTGTCAGTCTCAATGCGACCTCGTGGTTGACCCTTGTGTTAGAAGGGCTTCCTAGGACAAAATGTAATAAGTGGATTTAACCTCTCCCTAACTCAAGATTCTATGTTTGTTTGCAACCTTGGAAAGTTATCTTTCACACCTATTCCAAATCCCTACAACTAATATAATGTAGGTTTGCTACCAGAAAATATAAAAGTGTCTAATCAATTTTTATAAGCGCTTTATTTTATGGCCGTTGTTACTCAAAAGGAAAATGGCATGGACAATATGGTGTTTTGACCGACTCGAAAGTTATGCAAAGAGATGAAGATGCAATCTTTTCATTTCGATGAAAGCTATGCTACGAGAAGGAGAAAACATTTATCATTCCCAGATGCACAATGTCCCAAAATTTACTAAACTCACCAATATCAAGATTTTTAAGAAATGAGAAAAAAAGATTGTACACCAATGTACGATTCATGGCCCCCCTTGGCCATGAGGGGGAAAGTTTTTCATAATTTAAGATAAAAAAAATGCCAAGAATCATTCAATTCTGCTACTTCAAATGCAAGGATGCCCCGAATCCAATATAAAGCAATAAATTAAATATTTTTGTTTCAAAACTTTCACTAAAAGAAATAATGAACTTTGTTAAAACAAAGAAACCCAAACTAAAAGTTTTCTTTTAAAGCGAACTATTAAGAAGAAATCTAATCTTTCCCTAATCAATTCTAAAGAAAACACACACTTTGTAATTGAAAGACACTCAAAGAAAGAGACTAATCCTTCAAAACCAAACAAAGAAAAGATGGCTAAAAGCAACTCAAAGAATGTCAAGCAGACTATAAACAAATCAATATAGGGTCCAAAAACTCAATAAAGCTGATCAAAGAAAAACTGGGTCATCAAAAGATGACAAGACCCAATCCAAAAAAGTTTACAAACAAGTTTGCAACCTAGTAGTAGAGTACAGTGCGAGAATTAGGTATTCTCCCAGGCTAGACACTGGTAGGGTGCGAGAATTTTGCACTGGATCTAACAACAGGGTGCAGAAATCAATGGTTTTCGCAGGCTGTAGAGAGGTACAGTGCGCGAATGTTTGTAATCAAAGAAAATTTTGAAAAAGGACAACGAATCTAAGTGAACTTCTAGATACAAAGAGTCTGGATGGATGTCCCACAGACTCAGAAACCAAAAAACAAGAAATCAAAGGAAGGGAAACTAGACTAAGTAGGAAACAATCCGTTCCCCAGTATGGTCACCAATTTTGTTATTGGATAATCCAGTAGGTGCGGACACTAACTGATCTCCCTAGATCCACCTAGATCTAGAACAAAACACACCAGAACATGATTCTTTCCTTAAGTTTTAGATATTGAATTTACTAACTAAAGAGGGCTAGGTGACATAGCGTTTAAATGCCACTTCCTCTTGCCATTGCCATCCTAGCTCCATTCCAATGCTCATACAATGATGATCCTGCAAAAGAATGCAACCAACCAAAGTGACAGTAATATCATAAACTCAATATAAACCTATGTATGTGATCAAGGAATCATACAATAAAACACAACAAGCTTTATAGGAAAGAATCATATTACTGTATCATATTAAATGTGAAAGAGAGATTACAACCATGGTCTTGATGTCGTAAGGTCCCTTCCAACTATCCTTCATTCCCCACACACTTATTGCTCCAAGGATTCTGAGACCATGGATCTGATAGCTACTCACAATCTATCTTGACAAAGAAAATATCAAAGCCACTCTAACCAAGCTAACACTCCCAAGCCAAAAACCATTAACTCTCTCCATGAGAGCTCCTCTCTTTTTATAAGCTGAAGAGGATAAGGTGAGGAGGTTAGGATGATCCCACTAAATCATGAAAGTGAGTAAGATCCAAACCATTCGAATGCCACCTCACCATGGAAGTTTCTCCTTCTAGAAGCATCGAGAAGATACTCATTTTTCCCACGTATGATCATTCTCGCACCCTACCTATAGAGCAACCTGCGAGCCTCTCACAACCCAACTATGGTGCAACCTACAAGAATTAGACATTCTTGCACCCTAGCCATAGTGCAACATGCGAAAATAATCTTTAATAGGGTTTTCATAAAGGAAAATGCAACTTCTTTTCTCATGAAAAGTTCTTCTACTTTCTTTCTTCCATAACTCAGGCCACTGACCCCTCTGAAGACTACAGATAGGTTTACATCATTAATGGTCATAGGGATGACAAAAATAATGTGTAACATCTAGGGAAAGCTTATGTAAAACTCACTCTTGAGTCCTTTTGTTCTTCTTTGATTAGAGAGGAAGATAAGCTTGTACAACTTGGAATGATCAACACTGCAGGTACCTCCAACAAAGCCTTAGTTTCCCAATAGAAATATAAAGCCAAGTATCCCAAGAAGCAGCATCCTCGCTACAACAACAAACAACCTAAGGGCCCCAAACCCGCTCAGACAACTTCAGGTCCTAATGGTGACAAAGGCGCAAAATATAAAAGTAAGAATACTAACATACATTGCAACTTTTGTGATAAAGATGGTCATGATGAGTCCAAATGTTTCAAGAAGATGGTAGCCTTAGAAGAAGTGATGAAGAAGCACAACATCAGTATTGCTTCTTCTTCTTATTCTTCTTCTCATGGACATGCATTTTTTGCTTCTGGTTTTTCCTTCAATACACCTTCTACTACTACTTCTTCTGATGATGAGTGGCTTATTGATTCAGGAGCATCTTATCATATGGCTAAGGATAAATCCATATTTTTTTCTCTAAATGAATGTAACACCAAGAAAATATTCGTTGGTGATGATAGATCTCTTAGTGTTGTAGGATCTGGAACAGTTCAGGTAGAAATGGTCATTTCAATGATGTATTATGTGTTCCAAATATTTCTTGTAACCTTCTATCAGTATATCAAATCACTCATTCAGGTGAAGGTAAAACCGTCAAGTTTTCACCTCACCAAGTTGTAATCAAGGATCTAAAAGATCTTAAGCATGTTCTTGCAACTAGAATTGTTGATGATATTACCAGGTTGTTCAAGTTTGACAACTTTGGTTCATCATCTTTTTCATTAGTTTTTGTTTCTCATAGCAATGACTTGAGCAAACATTGGCATGAGCGGTTTGGTCATCTAAACTATTGCTCATTGAAACAACTATGTAATCAACAGATGGTGGCTGGTCTTCCTCTAGTTTCATGCAAAGATGGTGTTTGTGTCGGTTGTGTTCTCAACAAACATCATCGGGACAGTTTTGACAAACGTGCCTCTTGGCATGCCTCGGGTCCTTTGTATCTTGTTCACAGTGATTTGTGTGGTCCACTTTCTTCTCCTTGTTTTTCTAGGTGCAAGTATTTCTTAACTTTCATTGATGACTTTTCCAGACATACTTGGGTTTAATTCTTAAAACTCAAGAATGAAGTTTTTGACAAGTTTTTGGCCTACAAGGCCCTTGTAGAAAAGCAATCTGGACATCAAATTAAAAGGTTAAGAACAGATAATGGAGGGGAATATGTGAACAATAATTTTACAAGCTACTGCACTACACAGGGAATCCAAATGCAACACATTGTTCCATATACACCACAACAAAATGGTGTTGCTGAGAGAAAGAACCACACATTAAAATAAATGGCTAATTATGTGATCTAATCTAAGGGATTAAGTCTAAAGTATTGGGCGGAAGCCATCAACTATGAAAATTACATAGTAAATTGCACTCCCACAAAGGCTCTTAAAAATCTAACACCAGAAGAAGCTTGGACTAAAATTAAACTAGATGTAAGTCACTTCCGTGTATTTGGTAGTATAGCATGGGCTCACATTCCCGATGAGAAAAGGAAATCATTGCAGCCTAAAAATGAGAAGTGTATATTTTTTGGTTATTTTGAAGATGTCAAAAGTTACAGACTTCTTCAATCACATTGTAATGAAATTATTCTTAGAAGAGATGTTAAATTTGATGAAAATCTCTTGGCCTGCGAGACATCTTCGACGGTTGTGCCTTCTTCAGCCTGTGAGACATCTTCGATATTTGTGCCTTCATATGATTTGGTTTTTTATTTAGATGATGACAGTGAGGATGAAAATCCACCTCTTCCTACTCACCCTCCTCCAGATGAGTCCTTTGAACCTGAACCAACACCAACTCCACTGCTTCCTAGATGGGTTCGTTCAACACGAGAAGAAGCTGGTGATCTTGTCGGTGATCCTTCAGATTAGCGTCGGACACATTCACAGTTCCAACAAGCCTCTTCTCTTTTGGCTCAAGTTTCATAAACTCATGATCCAGAGACATTTGCAGAAGCTTTAGGTCATCTATATTGGGATACAACAATGAATGAAGAGGATCGTTCTTTAATGGAAAACGATACTTGGGATCTTGTACCTCTTCCAAAAGGAAGAAAACTTATTAGATGCAAATGGGTCTATAGAACTAAGAATGCATCAAATGGAAGTGTTGAAATACACAAGGCTTGGTTATTTGCCAAAGGATTTTCCCAAGTTGAAGGAATTGACTATAATGAAACCTTTGCCCCTATAGAAAAAATGAATTCCATCTGCCTTGTTCTTGCCCTTGCTGCCTCACATAAATGGGAGGTCCATCATATGGATGTTAAATCCACCTTCTTGCATGGAGATTTGCAAGAAGAAATCTACATGGAACAACCTCCTGGCTATGTCCAGAATGACTCTAGCTTTGTTTGTCGCCTCAAGAAATCTCTTTATGGTCTCAAGCAAGCTCCCCGATCTTGGTATGCCAAAATGGATAGATTTCTTATTGCCACTAGATTCTCTAGATTCCATTATGATCCTAATGTCTATACCAAGAAAGTAGGAATCCATCTCATAATCCTTGTCCTTTATGTTGATGACCTTATCATTATTGGTAGTGACTCAAAACTTTTAAACCATCTAAAAACCAGCCTTAAGAAGAAATTTGAAATGACAGACTTAGGTTTTTTGCACTATTTCCTTGGCCTCCAAGTTTTGCAAACCAATAAAGGAATTTTTCTTTCCCAGTCTAAGTATGCTTGTGACCTTCTTCATCTCTTTCACATGGAAAATTCTAAACCAACCCCTTCTCCCTTCCAGTCTGGAGTCAATATTTCTACCACCTGTACTTATCCTGAAGTTGATGCCATCTTGTATCGTCAGTTGGTTGGTAGCCTCTTATACTTGACTCATACCCGTCCTAATCTTTCCTTTGCTATTGGTCTTATTGCCTGATATATGAAAACACCCCATGAAATCCATTGGAAAGAAACTAAAATGATACTTCTCTATGTTCCTGGTACAGTTCAGTTTGGGATACATTATAGTTCAGGGGGGACTCCTTTATTGGTTGGTTTCACTGATTCAGATTGGGCCGATGACCTTGATGATCAAAAATCTACTGCAGGTTATGTTTTCAGCCTTGGTTCAGGACCTGTCACTTGGGCCTATAAGAAACAACATGCTATTGCACTTTCTTCAGAAGAAGCAGAATACCGAGTAGCAGTAAATGCAAGTCAGGAAGCCCTGTGGCTTTGATAGATCCTTTCAGAGTTTGGATTCCAACACCAACATCTGACCAACCTTTGGTGTGAAAATCAGAGTTCCATCAAGCGTGCCAAAGACCCAGTTCAACATCAGCGTAGCAAACACATCGAGCTACACATTCACTTCATCAGAAAGATAATTCATGATCAAGTTATTGAAGTGCTCTTTTTCCCTACAGAAGATCAAGTTGCAGACATTTTCACAAAGTCTCTTACATAAGCTAAGTTTTCCAAACTTTAATCTATGTTAGGAGTTCAGGAAGTTGTCATTAAGGGGGGATAGGCTCTAATGCCTCCTTTTTTCTCCTATTGTGTCACTATTGTAAATCCTTCAATCCTATCCCAATTTGTTCTTAAGGGGGGATGTTAGGATATTTAGACACTTAGGAGTTAGTTAAGATCTACTTGGTCTAATATATCATTAGGTGAAAGTGTGTTTCTTTAGTATGCATTAGTATGAATTTGTAGTTAGGAAATCCGATGGTCACGATATGTTCCCTACATAGAGTGATCTGATGGTTCATACTCTCCTTGATCTTAACAGCCATTGATTTGTGGCTTAAAACCCGATTGGTCCATGATCTCTATTTAAAGAGCATGGAGGGTCATTTGTTGATGATCGATTGTGAGAACCTCTGTTGTAAAATCTCTCGTAATCTTTTTATTTGCATTAATAAACTGCTCCAAGTGGTCATGTTGGTTGGGGCCATGGACGTTTCCTCGTAGGGGTTTTACCATGTGAAAACATTAGTGTGTTGATCTTTGATCCAGTTATGTGAGTGGTTACTGAAGGTGTTCATCCTCTGTTGGAATACCTGTGTTGTCGAACACTAGTGGACATTCCAAATGGAAGAAATCCTATTGGCAACAAATGGGTATTTAAAAAGAAGCTTAATGAAAAAGGAAAAGTGGAGAAATAAAAAGGTCGGTTAGTAGAAAAGGGTTATTCCCAGGTTGAGGGAATTGATTTTGGTGAGATTTTTTCTCTAGTTTCCAAGTTAAAATATATAAGATTTATGTTATCTGTTGTTGTTGCATTTGATTTTGAAGTAGAAAAAGTGGATGTGAAGACAACATTCCTACATGGGGATCTGGAAGAAGAAATCTATATGAACCAACCAGAAGGTTATGCTGTGAAGGGAAAGAAGGAGTTGGTATGCAAGATGAAAACATCCCTGTATGGTTTAAAACAATCACCAAGGATGTGGTATCAAAAATTTGATACTTATATGCTGGGACTTGGCTTCACAAGAAGCAAAGAGGATCACTGTGTGTATTTTAAATTAATTGGTGATCATTTGATTTATTTGGTCATGTATGTGGATGACATGTTGCTGATAGGAAACTGTTTGCACTCTTTTCGTCGATATGTGAGCAAAAAGTGAGTGCTTACATGCCTAGTTGGGCTCTGCTAGTCATGACAGCTGTATGGTAAAAGGTTAGAAAGAAAACAACTAAGCTATTAACAAGAATTAAACAAAAACTAAATGGAACTATGAGCATAGAAATAAAAAATAAAAACAAATGACAATGGACCAATATCACCAATGTATTAGCTGGTCTGATAGATGAAATCCAAAGATACACAAAGGAGAAAGAGGACTTGGGTCCCTTCCCTCTCCAATGGAAGGCTCTTGAGTCCCTCAACTGATT
>ML780616.1:606497-640839 GCA_009831015.1 Picea engelmannii | reverse complement strand
GCATGGTGTATTGTGGTGTATTGGTGTAACTCTTATACTATTGTTCATTTCTCATTGGATATAATTGAATGGTTTAAGTATAAGTTGGAAAATGTTTTTAAATTGTACTTGATACTGATTCACCCCCCTCTCAGTATCAACAACACCAACCTGAATGGTTTCTATCCTGCCAACTTCTTACAGATGGTCCTGTATTCCCATAGTACTACTGGAATTTTCAAGTCCCAATCATCCCTCTTGACATTGCAGATCTTAGTCAGAGGATTCTCTAAGATCTTATTGAAAGCTTCTACTATTCCATTGGCTTGGTGATGGTATGGAGTACTCTTCTAGTGATAGCCTTAAAACTTCTCAGTCATAGCCCTGATAGTACTATTGATAAAGTGAGTACCTTGGTAACTCATAAAAACTCTTGGACATCCAAATATGGTGATCACTTGCTCAAACAAGAAGTGTGTTGTTGTCTCTGTGCTACAGTTTTTGACTGGTGTTGCTTCTTCCCATCTTGTTAATTATTATGTCACAGTAATGATATGTCTAGCTTCTAAACTTCTTGTTGGTGGATTGATTGGTCCAAAAAATTCTATTTCCCATTTTTCAAATACCTGCAAATTTACTTGTGGTATTAGCGACATCTCATCCCTTTTGTTGGGTTTTCCCACCCTCTGACATACATCACATGTCTATAAATATTCCTTGGAATCTCTATGAATTGTTGGCCACCATAATCCTGCATGAAATACCTCCTGTGCGATATATTTTCCTGCATAATTTCCTCCAACTATTCCCTCATGAGCTTCTTCCAAAATTATAGGCCTTTCATGCTCTAGTACACACCTTATCAAAATTCTATCTGCGCCCATTTTATATAAGTGTCCTACAATCAGTTGATAGTCTGCATCTCTTACTACCATATTTTTCTTTTAAGCAACACTAAACTCTTGTGGCACAATCCCTTTACTTAAGTATTCAATAATATCAACAAAGTATTCATCAACGACTTGTATTGAAAGAAACTACGCATCAAGGAAGTTGTCTTCCAAGTTGGTAGGTTCCTCTTCATTAGTGACCCTTGACAGGTGGTCAGATATTGCATTCATCTTCCTTGGTTTGACTATCACTTCGAAATCAAATTCTTGGAATAACAACAACCATCTATATATCCTTCCACCTAACACTGGTTTGTTAACTAAGTATTTAAAGAGAGACTAATATTTGAACATTTTAAAGTGTTTCCCCAGTAAATAGTGCCTAAACTTCTGAAGTGCATATACCATGTCTAGGCATTCTCCTTCTGTGGTGTTGTAATTCTGCTATGATTATGATGATTTTCTTCTTGAAAATGCTATAGGGTGATCTAAATCCCTTGCTTCTGGCTGCACCAAAATTGCTCCAAGTGCTATGGCTGATGCATCTACATGCACACAAAATGCCTTTTCCCAATCATAGAATACTAGGATATGTGTTGTGACCATTTTATCTTTTAAGGTGTCCAACCCTTGTTGGCAGTCCTCATTCCACTGAAATCTGATATCCTTTTTTTCCCATTGGTACAATAATCTACGCATACCCTTTTATAAATTTCCTGTAATATCCTATATGTCCTAGTGTTTCTCTCAAATGTTGCATGTTGTCCCTTGACCAAGTTTTGGAGAACCTTGGTCATGTTTGACCATTTTTTGGACTTCGAAAGGATGGTCGAAGGCGAAACATAAAGAGAAGCAGAGATCTTGGGATCTCAACCCCTTCTTAGGGAAGTTTTGGGGTTAGGGTTTATGTAACGGGTATGGTATGTCGGCCCATGGGTTTACCCATGTTTAGGAACTTTTGTAATGTATAAATAGAAAAATAGGCAATGTAAGTAGATGAGAGACCTAGATGTGTAATGTGACCGGTGAGCTAAGTGCAAAAAATTGTGGATTCTTCATGCATACTGTGTGTTAAGAACTTGAAAATATAAGTGCAAGTGATTGTAAGAATCTTGTATGTAGATTGTAATAAGTCTTTGTGCTTGAACCTAGCTCGGGGAAGGAGGATCTGGCGAGGTGCACGCAGATCTCTTATCCTATGTGGAGTGGGTTCTTGTGGCTCTGTGCTTGTAGAAGATTGAAAGAAGACAATAAAGAAGAGAAGAGTTGGTGGATGTATCCCCACACTGGCGTGAACCACATATATCCTATGATGTGGTTGCTTTGTGCATTTTAGTTGTTATGTTATTGATGTGATTTATTCTTAGTGCAATGATATATGCTAGATGCATTTGATATAGTAGCTTAGTTCTTTGTAATGTGAATGAATGCTACATCTGATCTATTTCTATATGTTAAGTGATTAGATGTATTAGATCTTGTTGAATACTATGATTCTCTATAACTTGGGTTTTGACGTACGATGTGAATAAGGTTAAATAATGATGAATATTATCTTCTAAGTTCTCCATTAAGTGTTGTAATCATAGATCTGTGTCCCATCTAGGTTGTAGACACTTGAGTCCTGCAACCACCCCTGCCTCTACCTTGGGTGAGACTTCATCTGCTTCGTAGGTGTTGCAGAAAGGGACGATAGTTAGGGTTTTGTTGGTGCGTTGTTGAAGTCTTGAACCCTGGGTCTGCCCCTGTCCCAACAAATGGTTCCATTGTCAAGACTTGAAACTGTGATTGATATGAACTGAAGAAAAGAAATCTCTTTGAATATATCTATTACTTTAGTGCACAATATTCTGCTTGACTACAAAGGTCTAGGCTAAGAAAGAAATCAGATCTGAAGAAAAGAGGTAAGATATTAAAGATTTTTTCTCTAATAAAGGTAAGATAAGTGAAATTTTTTATTTCAAAAGAATGGATCTAGGTATGTCTAATAGATTTTGTCCTAGTCTCAAAACTAGGGCACAACTAGAAGAAAGAATATTGGAGATGAATATATCTGATAAGAATAGTGAAAGATATGTCATTCCTATGCATAGAAAGAATGTTTGGACTAACAAATGGATGCAAGGTCTTAGAAAGAATTTTTTGCAGGCTAGTTACTGTGATCCTAGTGTGCAGTACATGAAAGGTTGGGGGTAATTTAAAAGAAAGAGAGGATTAACTCTTTGCTATAGTTGCAGAAGATTGGGACATCTTGCTAAGGAGTTCCCTAGTAGAGGTCCTAGTTGTCTTTGCTGCAAATATATGGACCATGAAGTTTTGGATTGCTCTAGAATGATTGCTAAAGTTGAAAACATGAATATGAGACAAGAAAACCAAGAGATATGAAAAGAGACTAAGGATATTATAGAACCCCAGAAAGAATCAAAGATTATATTATTACAGATGAAAGAAACCCTGAACGATCACAAAGATATCAACTTATCAAAGATATTAAATGAGAAGGAATGCATCCAAACAAGAATAAGAGACTTTGACATAGACTGTTTTCTGGATGAGGGAACACAGGTGAATATCATGATAGAAAGAACTTGGGAAATTTTGGGAAAGCCTACTATGGTTCCTTCATTGGGAGGAATAGGATTATTTAGAGGAAAGATGATAACTCTATGTGGAAGACTTACCCAGACAGTTATGAGTGCTCATGGAACTTCGATAGAAGAAGAATTTGAGATCGTTAAATTTGTTGAGAACAATGCCCCATTTGCTATTTTGCTAGGAAAAACCTGGATTGAGAAAGATCAGATACAAAGGAAATAAGAAAAGGAGGATATAGAATAGAAAAAGAAAGAACTAAGAGATTTCATGGCTAGGAGAATAACGCACTTACTAGAAGAACAAGAGGACCAGTCGAAGCTACTGAGGACCAGATATCTGGACATCGAAGTTGAAAGAACACAGGAACATTGGAAACACCTGTCTGTACAATAGAGAAGAGAATCTACCCTAGAAAGAGAAGAAGTATTACTCTCAAACCCTATGAAAGACCCTCCACAGTGCGAAGTTACTATTCTAAGAGGAGATAAGAACAATAATGGAAAGAGGAAACTAGTGACTCAAGTTACAAGAAAGAAAGCCAGAAAGATCAGCAAGAAGAAGGTAAAGTTAGAAACTTTATAGGAAGTTCCAGGGAGGACTTCATAGAAGGAAGGTTTACAGAAATGGAACTCCATCGGGATATTAGAACAACAAATATTGGCACTTTGCCATGATGAATAAATATGACCATTGGAAGCGTCCCAACTGTTAGCCTAATGCTCTAGAACAGATCAAACCATAGTTATGGCCAGAAATATTGGCATTAGACTGTTGGGACCATTCCATAATGGATGGAATTGCATTGATTGAGGAATACCTTCCCATTGGAGGAGTCCATTACAATGTTGTCTATTTATCCAATCGAGCATTGCACCGAGAAGGATTTTTCCAATTGTGATTATTCGAGCCCATAGAGAATGAGTTTCTTTCGCACTGTACCTATTTGAGACCTAGCCACCCGTTCTGTTACATCGAGTATTTGATCACTGACCTAAGATACCTTATCTCGAGCATGCATGTCAAGTGACTTTAGAGAAGTAGAGAAATATGTCGAAGATATCCTCATAGAACTCATGACTAAGAAGGTCATGTCTACAGGAGTCCAAGCCTCGTCGACGAGAGGAGTGCAAGCATCCTCGTCGACCGCTCATGGATATGGACCATCCTAAGATGCGACAGAGAAATGAACCAAGCATCATGATGACTTGACGAATGCAAAGTTCATCCCATCTATCCTTCCTGATTATATCCTGCCTTTGACTAGCACAGTGAGCCGTGACAATGTCTCGAGGTACTTCGAACACACCTTGATTACTGCATACCTCCCAAAGGGGATACGCGCAGTAGGACCATAGTTAGGACAAATCATGACATTGAAGATCAGTGAATTCAACTCGGGAGATCATAAGAACCATGGAATGCTCGCCCCACACAAGTACTTAACCAGGACCAAGATGAAGAAGTCAAAGATCATCCCCCAGTTGTGGACTATGGACATCGTGAGGTCCACTATCCCAAACATGATGAATACACCACACTTTCAAAGGCATCAGGAGGTTAACACATGCGTTAAAATCCTGTTGTCTTGCTTCCATGGCGGTTACCTATGGCTGGAAAAACATATCACCATATATCCGACGTTGATCAATCGGATCACCAAATTAAGCATGCAAGGACCAGACCCACAAGAATTTTATCCAAGGAAAGTTGTAGATTGCGCCCTAGCTGCAGAGTTACTATAAACTAACAAAGGAGGACATGGAATAAATCACTAAGGAATGGCCTGCAAATTTCCTTATACCAGTCAACCAAGAAGAACTATCTGACCCGACCTCATTGGAAGTCTGGTGGTTACTTGCGAAGAGTATGATGCACCCAAAAGTAGCAGAAGGAAGAAAAAGGAAGAGGTACATGACCTGAACAACACATCAAAGGAGACTTCTTCAGACTCACATGGAGGGGGAGGTGATGACGAAGTAGACAAAGAAGAGGAAAAAGGAGAAGAAGACAAGCATAAACAAGGAAAAGTAACACCACCTAGGGATCCTATTGACGAAGCTGAGACCTCCAAGAAAAGAAAGGTTTCCCCCATGAAACCTATATCATGGAAGAAGTCCAAATCTAGTAAACCACAGATGAAGACTGTGCTAACGATGGATGACATATATTTCATCATCGTCGTTGTCTCAGATACCTCTGAATATATATTACAGCAAAATGAATCCAAACAAGATACCATGTATGAAATAATTGAAGAAGAGATGAAAGGGGTACAACAAGCCCTCTAATCCAACCAAACAGTATCTACTATGCCCCCATAATCAAAAGGAATAGAGTTGGGAGATGAACCTATCCAGCTACACCGAATAGCAAATGTGACTGAATCTCACCTTCATTGTGTTCAGGAAGAAAAAGAGCATGCCACAGAGGCCTTAAAGAAAGAAAAAGAGGAAGCCAGAGAACAACTTTGTGTTGTGCAACAAGAAAAAGATGACATCCAAGCCAAGTTTTCAGAGGATAGAGAACAGATCCAGAAGGAGAAGGAACAACTTCTCGCAGAGAAGATGACAATTAAAGAAGAAGACACTAGAGAACTTCTCTCTGTGACAAGCTTAGAATAGATGGAAGAATACCCAGTGGAAATCCAGGTAGGGAAGCTTGTCGAAGACATTCAACAACTCCAACATAGGATAGCGGAACTATAGTTACAAGTAGTGCCAAGAACTCTGTAGGAAGTGCAAGACTAGAGAGAAGAAACTACCCAGAGCGTAGTCCATAGAATCAAAGCATTGGCCTTAAAATGTAAACAACTCATTAGTAGAAGTGCTCAGACTTATGAGTGCCTTGCAGAGGACCCTGAACTAAGGATACCGGAGTCACAGCTTCAGGAGGCCAAGCAACAAGAAACAATGATGTAAGCAAAGTTGAATCCAATACCAACGGTCGAGAGGATGAAACGATCCTAGGAACAATGTACAGTCCAACAACAAGTCCACTCCATACAGAGTAAGGTCATGGAAGTGACTCCCCGACTCCAGCCAATGCAGGATGCAACTTGCATACTTTTTGAGGATATTAAAGGATGAGGTGCAGAACTAGAACAAGTGGTCATCACAGTGGAACAACACTTGGAATTAGGACCTATAATGGAGAAGATCATTCAAGGGTTCACCGAGAAAGAGGCTATGGTGAAGCAATAGGTCGAAGCAGCTCAAACCAAGCTCGAGGAATTTGAGGTAGATTTACCCAGATCAGAGTGAATCAGGACGATTCATAGGTGAGTGTTGAGGGCTTGTTGTCCCTTGACCAAGTTTTGGAGAACCTTGGTCACGTTTGACCAATTTTGGGACTTCGAAAGGATGATCGAAAGCCGAGCACAAAGAGAAGCAGATATTGCGAGATATTAGGTCATTTTTTGGGTAGGGATTATGTAATGGGTATGGGATGTCAAACCATGGGTTTACCCATGCTTAGGCCCTTTTGTAATGTATAAATAGAAAATTATGCGATGTAAGTAGATGAGAGACCTAGATGTGTAATGTGACGAGTGAGCTAAGTGCGAACAGTTGTGGATGGTTTGTGCATACTGTGTGTTAAGAACTTGTAGAGATAAGTGCAAGTGATTGTAAGAATCTTGTGTGCATATTGTAAGAAGGCTTTGTGGTTGAACCTAGCTCGGGGAAGGAGGATCTAGCGAGGTGCACACTAATCTCTTGTCCTATGCAGAGTGGGTTCTTATGGCTATGTGCTTGTAGAATATTGAAAGAAGACAATAAATAAGAGAAGAGTTGGTGGACATAGCCCCACACTGGGGTGAACCACGTATATCATGTGTTGTGGTTGCTTTGTGCATTTTAGTTGTTATGTTATTGAAGTGATTTATGCTTAGTGAAGTGATATATGCTAGATGCATCTGATATAGTATCTTAGTTCTCAGTAATATGAGTGAATGCTAGATCTGATCTATTTATATATGCTAAGTGCTTAGATGTATTAGATCTTGTTGAATATTGCGCTGCTCTGTAACTAGGGTTTCGACCTGCGATGTGAATAAGGGTTAAATATTGATGAATATTAACTACTAAGTACTCTGTTAAGTGTTGTAATCACAGATCTGTGTCCCATCTAGGTCGTAGACAATTGAGTCCTACAACCACCCATACCTCTACCTCGAGTGAGACGTCATCTGCTTCACAGGTGTCGCCGAAAGGGCCAGTAGTTAGGGTTTTGTTGGTGCATTGTTGAAGAATTGAACCCTGGGTATGCCCCTGTGCCAACAGTGCACTGATTTTGGTGGTGGTAAATTGACAAATACTGCAATCTTAGAAAGATCCACTAGTAACCCTTGCGTACAAACTATATGTCCCAATATTATTCCAAAAGGTGTCGCAAAAATACACTTCTTGATATTCAATGATATCTGACATTTCTTGCATCTTTCCAACATTAGCCTTAATACTTCCAAATGATATTTTAACAAACTATATATAGTCAATTCATCCAGATATAATTCCAAGAACTAATGTATGAATTCCTTAAAGGCAACTATGACTACTCTTGAAAATATGGTTCGTGCATTCTTTATTCCAAATGGCATCACTGTGTATTGTTAGGATCCCCATTTTGTAGAAACAATAGTCTTATACCTGTCCTCTAGACCTATCTTGATCTGATGGTAACTTGAGAATCCATATGTAAATGAGTATGTTTCCTGGCCTCCCACATTCTCTAATACCTCGTCTGTGAAAGGGGTGGGGAAAGGGTTATTCATGAAATCATCATTCAATTTTCTCAAAACTACACAAATCCTTATCCCTCCTTGTTTCTTTTCTTGCACTACCATAGGACTTGTCCATTTAGTTTCCTCTACTGGTTCTATGATACCAGCTTCCAACATTTTTTCAATTTCATCCTTCACTTTCTACTTATACACGGGGTTCAGTCTATAAGGTATTTGTGTGACAGTTCTTTCCTCAAGTTAAAGAGGTATATTAATCTCTCCTAGAAACAACTAGGAGAGATGAAACTTCATCTTGATGGGTGCAAAAAATACTTATGACTCCAAATATGAACCTTCCACCTCTCTTTCTCCTTCAACTTTTGTAATTTGAATGTTTCATGAGTCATCTTCATTTGGTGTGTCCTCTTTAACATGATAGCATGACAATAGTTCTTTGACTATATGTATGTTCTGTTGTTCGTACTATGTTATGAGTTCAACCTCTGGTTCATCAATAAATATTACACCTTTAATCTACTTCAGGGATGAATCAATGTTGGGGTTCTCATGTTCAAATTAGAAGGTTACTAAAATTTTTTTTTGTAATGTTGTCCATTTAGTAGTATCTTTGCGCATCTCCTGGTCTATGTACTAGTTTTATGGAATTCCTTCCAATATGTGGATGAAATGATGAGGCAATTCTTCTATTGGTTTCATCCTCCATTGTTTCCTTCACTTCTCCAAGTGTTTTGTTGGTGTCCATTTCCCATCATACCTATGCATTTTATTGCTTCCTTGTTTTGTGCCAAATCTAATACACATTAATCATTTGCATTGGTAACAATCCTAAATTGTTTCTTTATGTGCACTGCACCATCTTGTAGGTTTTTCCTCGAGTTCAATAGCTAGGGCTACGAGTCTCTTTTTTTCCAATACTTCTTCTTCATACTTTGTCAGGAATTATTCTAAATCATTTACCCCATGGAAATTGGGAGGTTATTTTATCTATGTACCAACCCATCTTACTGTGCAGTCTATTCTTGTGCACCTTCTCATGGAAACTTCATGTAATATCTATTTTCAATTCTCCAAACCTGTATCTAAGTCAAAAGCACATGATGTGATGCTTCTTGAGCTGATTAACCCATATGCAGTTGGGTTAACATAATCTTCTTCTCGCACTGTGGTTCTGTACAATTAGTTGATTTCCTCTAGATCTAAGAAAGTGGTTTCTAGAAACCTTCATCCTTCTAAAGGATATAATGGTGCAATGAATCTGTATTCACCTAATTTGAATGTCATTTTCCTTGTCTTAAAGTTGATTATGGTCTGGTTTTCAAATTACCAATCCAGGCCAAGCAATGTTTGATATGGTTTTGTGACATCTGCAATCTCTATTACTTCAAAGTATTCCTCAGTGCACACTCCATCCAAATCTATTGTCATACCTTTAAGCCTTCCAATTGGTAAAAATCTATGTTGATTTGCTAATTTTAGATGGACAGGTGAATAGCCTAATGTGGGTTCTCACATTCACTGCCATGTCTTCTTAGGTAAAACATTTACCTCAGAGCCTAAGTCTAGTATAATATTCTCGATATTGAAATCTCCATTGTTGGCATTCAATCTGAATTCTCTGCTTGTTCTCCTTATTTTATGGAGTTGATTGATTGTTTTCTTCTCTAACTTCCCCTCTACCTCTGTGTTACATATTTCTAACATATTTTGAAAAAAATTAACAGATGATGGATCATTTAGTAGCTTAACACAGGATTGTAGAAAAGTCTTTGTGGTACTTACTTGCACTAAAGGTTGTTTCACTGGTGTGGTCCATTGATGAGGGAGTTTCGTACATTGGTACGTTCTGAGTGTGTTGCGCCACTGATGTATATGCAACATATTGTTTGAGGAACTCTTGTCTAACCTACTTGAATGCCTCCTTTTCTTTCCGTGCATCAAACTGCTTCTGTGTTTCAGTATTTTTCTTCACCCATTGGTGTTGTGATGGATCCTGTCTCACTGCATTAGGTCCTATCTTAGCACCTCCTCACATGACTATGTTGATATTTCTTCCATCATCCATAGCTTTTGTAGAGGTCCATTGAACATTTGGGTTGTTCTGGTTCCTCTTTTCTTGAATCTTTCCCAAAATGTTGGGCATTCCTCTGTATCATGGTCTGTTGCGCAACAATACATACATGTCGCTAGTGGGAGTGTACATTCCCTTGCATAATGTCCTAGCTGTTGGAAGTTGTGGCACACTATTGGACCTCCACCTCTTCAAAATCCTCCTCTACCTTTTCCTCCACCTCTGTATCCAGCTCGATCTCCTCATTGTGTGTTATACTAAGGTACCTGATTATGCTACACGAGGTTATATTATGGCTACGCGTTATTATATTGTGGTTGTACAATGTTATACTAACTACTGCATAGTGTTGTATAGAGGTGGTACCTGGTTAAATTGAGGTGCATCTTTCCCTGTCATCATTTCTTCCTACACCCTATAGGTATATGAAGTTCTTTCCCTCATGAGCTACATCATCCTACAATCTTTATCATTATGGCCCACTGACTTGCAAAAATTGCATTATGAACTCTTGGGTACTGTCTAGTACTTCTACATCATGGAGAAATTATATGGATCATTCCCATGTGTCTTACATATCTCACACCATGGTCCTCCTATTGGAAAAAGGTTTGGTACTCTTGTTGTCATGTACTACGTGAAAGTTGGACATTCATTCTTATTGTGACCTTATGTCCTACATGTGGTACACCAAACAACTTCTCTTTTATTTTCTCTTTTCCTTTATTCCGGTTCAATTGAAATGTAAGATTTTTCAAATCTTCCTTTATCTCCTCTATTGTTGGATCTGTCTTCTGATATTGGTTCTCTTCTAGTTTTAAGGCTACTTGCAAAGCCTCTTCCTGAGTTTGGAAATTTTGTTGTCTTAAGGGCGATTTCAAATGTGGTAACAGTGAGTTAACAAATAAGTGCCTATGTTTCATGTCAATTATTACATACTTCATCTTACCTTTTAAGCATTTAAACCTCTAATCAATATTCCACAAATACTCACCTGGTTTTTTCCTAATTTCAATCATCTCATTCATGTACTGATCTTCTAAGCTAGGATTTTGAAATTCAATGATTAATAGTTTCTTCACATCTGCAATAGTCCTTGTTACTCCCGATGGATTGTTTACAGCTAGGCTCATGTACCAATCTAATGCACAACCTCTTATCATGATAGCTAATTGTGCAAGCTTGTATCCTCATATGTGATTTTTTTTGTTTCCTGATGCAGCACCCCCTGCCTCAGCAAGTTCTGCGCGACCTCCTGGTCTTAGGATCATTCCAAATCTTTCCCTGAGTCAGATTGACTCTTTCGGTTCCCCACAGGGAATATTTCACACACACAAAAAGGTGTGTTCCATAGGTCCTTTTGAGTTATGCCTATGTGATCAAACACCGGCGGTAACTCCACAACTGACCAACAAATGTGATCAGGGCTTTTTCCCTTTCATGATTTCGCAAATCCTGTTGTCGAGCCCCTTGTCTCTTCAACCTCCAAAACCCAAAACATCAACGAGGGTTGACTCCTTCAATGCGCCAAACACACGCCTCTTGTTGCCACTTATTTTGGTTTTTCGGGACTTGAGTGATCGACCAACACTCGTTCCTCTTCCCTTATGATTTCCCAGTTTCTGAAATTTCCCCATTTTGGCAAGATCGATGGTCTTTTGGGACTTTTGCCAAAGCTCAACCACCTTTTTTAGCTTCTGTCACACGTATCCTTCGACTAGTACTTGGGACCCTTCTTTTGGATTTTTGCTCTTCACGATTTCGGGAGTTGTGTTGACATGCAACTCTGTCTCTTGACTCCCGGAACCCCAAAACTCGATTGGAGCCCTAAGCTATTCTTCCATGACCTCTTCAGGAGTTTTCTCTTTCTTCTCTTCAGGATTTCATGAACCAGAAGTTTGAACTCTCGATTCCAAAAATCACTGCCCCATCTGGTTCCCGACACCTGAAGTGCCGAAATCCCGAAATTCCACGCCAAAGTCCTGTCCCATTTCGCAACTTCGGGATTTTCACTCCACTATGTCCTCGATCTTTGTTGTCAGGACTCCTGAAATAATGAACCCCAAATTACTGAAGTGCTAAAACTCACTCATTCAGCTTCACATGCAATAATCCCTTTTGCGGTTCGGGAATGTGAATGACCAAATGTTTTGGTCTGCACTTCAACCTTACGAAATTCGAAATTCCAAAATGATCTAACGACTCAACTGACCACAATAAATGGTCCATGTTGATTCTTGAGACCAAACTGATGGGTTCATCTAACCCCTATCCACCTTACATCTCCATTGGATCCTACGGTCCTCACGACTTAACAAGTTTTCCATGCATAATTTTGACCGTTCAATTCACTCCTCAAGAATCTCTGGCCAAACTGACTTGGCGTCCTTCCACTGAAATTAACTTTTGCGTGATGATTTCACTCCCCATCTTCCTTTGTACTCTTCAAAGGTACTAACCCTCTTGATCTTTCACTTGTGAACTTAAGTCTCCAAGAGAGATCCTACTCGCACTCGTTGCGACAATATTTCAAATAACCTCTGGTTATTTGAGTCCTCAACTCTGTGCACTCTTCGCAACAACAGTCCTTCCAACTTCACCTTAGTTGATAACTTCTAAGGCTTCAAATAGCCTGCGCACACCTTGCACAGCTTTGTGCTTCACCTGCACTTTTTCTAGTATGAGAACAACAGTATCTCTCCTGAGATTTATGAGATAAAACTCAGACTCTTGTCAACGCACACCTTGTGGACGTTTCACTGCACTCCTTGCAGGAACTCTCAAGATGAGAAACAATTGAAACTCATTCTTCTCCTCTATCATACTTCATATACTTAACATGAAATCACACATCTAACCCAACATTGAAACAAATGCATAAATAGAGAGAATAAAACAACTGTAAACATACCATTTAGTAAATGTAAACAGTAAACATCATAACACCATTAATATTGAGTCAAAGCTTCATATACTAACTCAAGTGCTCCTGTACATGGGTTCTTCTCTACATCTCTCTGCTATAACTCTCCAACTTACAAAATTATGAATGCTCTTAACAATGTTCTTCCTCTAATGATACAATAATACAAGGGTGAGGGGGTCTATATCTGTTTTCCCTCCTACTCTCTAAACTGTCTAATTTATGAATTCAAATCTACCTACTTTCATTAATTATGTATAAATGCATTTACATTCTACAGATGAGAGTAGTGCTCAAGATCTATTTACAACATCTAAGATATAATTGTAAGTAAACTTCCCTAGCTATCACATTAATATCCGCTTCATTAATAATTCAAAACATTTCAAAAACGTGTGTTGGTGCTTTTCCAGCTATCTTCTGCCTTTTACGTTGCTTGGCTGGCTACTTACGATGCTCCTGCATCACTTCCCATATATTCTCACAGATAAATAAATGATTTCCAGGGTCCTCAGATGCCTCTCCCTGAAATTATGGTAACCTGATCATGGGATCATGTCATGTCGTCTTGAATTGTGTTGAACTACTACCTCTGCATGGTGTAGAAATTTTTCTACTACCTCCTGAAATGGCTCCTCCAATTTCTTCTCCTTGTTTCAATGTACTTCCTGTTGTCTTTCTTCCACAAAAACTTGGTTTTCTAAATGGTGGTTTTCTTTTTGGTGTACTATTCGCACATGGGGTTATGGGTTCCACACTGATATGGCTCTAGATTGGATTTTTGCCTTCTATTCCTACCCTTGGACCTCATGTCTTCCTTTCATAAGTTACATGTAGGATTTCCTCAATATTCTCCACATCCCGAAGATCCTCTACCTCTTCCTCATAACTTTCCAATCCCTCTCTATTAGTTATGGCTCTCTTCTTATTATTCATGTTATATTGGTAGGGTAATCCACTGGGCGTATTTCCAGTTGTTGCCATTATATTCTTTATCTAATCTTCATCCATCATTATTAGGTCCATGGATTCCTCATTCTTTCCCTTATTCATCTCTTCCTCCATTTCTCCAAATCTTGTCAGTGCTTCCCCCCTTCCCCATGCACGTAGGGAAGTTTAGATGTCTGATTCCATAGTCATCACACCATTTTTATATAGTAAAATCCCTATTGAAGTATACAATGATCTAATATACCCACCTCTAGTTCCTTTTAGAAACTCCTTCTTTGCTGTACTATACGACTTTGTAGTATCTACTGCAAATTCAGTGATAAATCCTACAACAATACTGTCTAGTCGGAAATCTACTACGTGCATGAATTTGTTGTTAACTTGTTGTAACTGCGAGATCTCCATAGGATTCCACACAATTTTTATTATTTGATTTGTAAGGTGGTTATGTTTTAATCTCAATATCTACTCCCACAACAAATGTGGGAAATCATAGAAAAATACCCTAGTAAATAGTGCCTAAACTTCTGAAGTGCATATACCACGTCTAGGCCTTGTCCTTCTGTGGTGTTGCAATTCTGCTATGATTATGACAATTTTCTTCTTAAAAAGGCTATAGGGTGATCTAAATCCCCTGCTTCTGGCTACACCAAAATTGCTCCAAGTGCTATGGCTGATGCATCTACATGCACACGAAATTCCTTTTCCCAATCAGGGAATACTAGGATATGTGTTGTGACCATTTTTTCTTTTAAGGTGTCCAACCCTTGTTGACAGTCCTCATTCCACTGAAATTTGATATCCTTCTTTGGAATTTTTTCCATTGGCACAGTAATCTACGCATACCCTTTTATAAATTTCTTGTAATAGCCTATATGTCCTAGTGTTTCTCTCAAATGTTGCATGTTGGCCCTTGGTCAAGTTTTGGAGAACCTTGGTCACGTTTGACCAATTTTGGGACTTCGACAGGATGGTCGAAGGCGAAACATAAAGTGAAGCAGAGATCATGGGATCTCGGCCCCTTCTTAGGGAATTTTTGGGGTTAGGGTTTATGTAAAGGGTATGGGATGTCGGCCCATGGGTTTACCCATGTTTAGGAACTTTTGTAATGTATAAATAGAAAAATAGGCAATGTAAGTAGACGAGAGACCTAGATGTGTAATGTGACCGATGAGATAAGTGCAAATAGTTGTGGATTCTTCATGCATATTGTGTGTTAAGAACTTGCAAAGCTAAGTGCAAGTGATTGTAATAATCTCGTGTGTAGATTGTAATAAGGCTTTGTGCTTGAACCTAGCTCGGGGAAGGAGGATCTGGCGAGGTGCACGCAGATCTCTTATTCTATGTGGAGTGGGTTCTTGTGGCTCTGTTCTTGTAGAAGATTGAAATAAGACAATAAAGAAGAGAGGAGTTGGTGGATGTAGCCCCACATTGGGGTGAACCACATATATCCTATGTTGTGGTTGCTTTGTGCATTTTAGTTGTTATGTTATTGATGTGATTTATTCTTAGTGCAATGATATATGCTAGATGCATCTGATACAGTAGCTTAGTTCTTTGTAATGTGAATGAATGTTACATCTGATCTATTTTTATATGTTAAGTGCTTAGAAGTATTAGATCTTGTTGAGTACTATGATGCTCTATAACTTGGGTTTTGACCTACGATGTGAATAAGGGTTAAATAATGATGAATATTAACTGCTAAGTGCTCTATTAAGTGTTGTAATCATAGATCTGTGTCCCATCTAGGTTGTAGACACTTGAGTCCTGCAACCACCCCTGCCTCTACCTCGGGTGAGACTTCATCTGCTTCGCAGGGGTTATAGAAAGGGTCAATAGTTAGGGTTTTGTTGGTGCGTTGTTGAAGTCTTGAACCCTGGGTCTGCCCCTGTGCCAACAAATGGTTTTGTTGTCATGACCTGAAACTGTGATTGATAGGAACTGAATAAAAGAAAGCTCTTTTCATATATCTGTTGCTTTAGTGCGCAGTATTTTGCTTGAGTATGAAGGTCTATGCTAAGAAAGGAATCAGATCTGAAGAAAATAGGTAAGATATTAAATCTTTGTGCTTTGAGAAAGGTAAGATAAGTGAAAATTTTTGTTTCAAAAGAATGGATCTAGGTATGTCTAATAGATTTTGTCCTGGTCTCAAAACTAGGGCATAGCTAGAAGAAAGAATATTGGATATGAATAGATCTGATAAGAATAGTGAAATATATGTTATTCCTATGCATCATTGGTTTGTTGACTAAGTATTTTAAGAGAGACTAATCTGCGAACATTTTAAAGTGTTTCCCCAGTAAATAGTGCCTAAACTTCTGAAGTGCATATACCATGTCTAGGCCTTCTCCTTCTGTGGTGTTGTAATTCTGCTATGATTATGACAATTTTCTTCTTGAAAAGGATATAGGGTGATCTAAATCCCCTTCTTTTGGCTGCACCAAAATTTCTCCAAGTGTTATGGTTGATGCATCTACATGCACACGAAATGCCTTTTCCCAATCAGGGAATACTAGGATATGTGTTGTGACCATTTTTTCTTTTAAGGTGTCCAACCCTTGTTGACAGTCCTCATTCCACATATCTTTTCCTGCTAGTTGTTCTTCTATAAATTTGGGTTTTACCTTCCAAAATTAGACCTTACCTCAAAATAGGATTACGCCCAACAGTCATTGTCATCATCATCATCATCATCATTAATGTCATTTTCTTCATCATTGTCATCATTATCATCATGATCATAATTGTCATCATTATCATCAATTATGACATCCCTAATCGATGTAACCACTTTACTTCATATTACTATGACCATTTATATCATGCCCAACTCACTAACCTACAAAACCATATTAGCCTAACCACTTATATCTATAACACCTAATCCATAATGTTGGTAACTCCTAAGTCCATTAACCCCTTAAACCTAATTAACCCCCAAAATTGATAACACCTAATTGTTTACCCATAAACCCTATAACCCCAACAACCTTAACATAAATTGTATTATATATAAAATTTTAATATAAATTTTATTATATATAAAACTTTATTATAAACCATGTTATATATTTGTTATATAGTACAATTTATATTATATAAGATAAATTGTATAATATATTTTTTATATTATATGGCATTTTAACAATACATATTTTGTAAAACCCACCAAAATTGAAAACCTGCATCAAATTGAAAAATGAAAGAAAACAACAAAAAAAACCCTCCTAATAGGAGAAAGACCCTCACATCGAATCATTTTGACCGACCCAACCCAACCCTAACTGCAAGAGCCAAAAAAGGAGACACGGTGAGATATAGAGCGATAAACAATGACATATGGTTGACAATGAGACATATGAGTGATAGAGGAGGCCCTAGCTCAAGCGATAGAGGATAGCCCATACCATCAATGTCGCCCAAATATGTAATTTTTTTCTAACCCATTACAAAGGCATCATAGATAATCAATATGGATTGTACTAGAGTTTTGAAGATCAAGAAAAAGCCAAAATCTGTCTCATTTGAAACCTCCCCTAATTTCTATCTTACAAGATTGTAGGGGGCATTTATGGAAGCAACATATCATTATGGTTGGATTATGGTCCACATTAATAGTTGCGCTTATCCATTTTTCTCTTACATAGAAATTTTTTGAAACATGAAGACTTCAAACTTTATGTTTTCCAATTTTGGCATATGGTAGAAACCCCAAATATTTTTGTACTGAATATGAAATCAGCCTGCAAATTTGTCAAGGATCAAAATATCTGCATTATAAATTTATAAAGTATGATTTTTTTTTTAATTATAAAAAATATTTTTATATATTTTGTACTATACATTTTTCTTCTATATTCGGATCTTGGATTTTCAAAAACTTGGTGTATATGTATCCATGTCCTGGTAACTTAGGATTTTTCCAAATTATTTCATTTTTCATCTTGTTATTCAATTCATTTGGTTGTTGTAACTTGTGTTTTAGAAAACACTGGAGTGAGGATACTTCCACTGTAGGAGGTGTGTTATATTATACAAATTATTTCCTATCCATTCTAACCCAGGGATCACATGTCTTCCCTAAGTTATATAGAGTTGTAGAAGTTAGAACACTACATTTTCAAGGTGTAACAACCTCTTCTTACATTTCAAGAAGTTTTCCTTTGTTTCTTTGCAGTGAGGAAACTATGAGAGATATTGTATATGGATTATGGACCTTTGTTGATAGGTGTCCACCTTCGTATTGACATTGTTTGTTAATGTACATTTATGTATGTTTTAATATTTTGTAATTTTATGTATTCATATAAACTTCAGTTTCAATGAAATTACGACATCGATGCATTATAGAAGTTAAAATATACCAAATTCCAACAGTGGTATTCCAATTACACTGGAACCATAAAGGATATTGTCCATTCGGGCCAGATCAACAGAGAAAGGGATTAATTCAAATTGTCCTCCTAACTTTCCAATGAGAAGTCTTAGTGTCTCATTTGCTTGAAATCATATTTGACAACCTTGTGATGCTTGTACCTGATGTTTACAATCCTCTTCTCATCTATGTGAATCAACTTACAAAGGTAAATTCAGTGTAAATTCCAGAGCATACATAATTGTGTGAATTCTAGATCTCTCATAAATTAATTGTTATGTATGTGTGATTTGCCAATTATTTTCTTGATAATTAATATTTTATTAAGGTTATGAAAATATTCACACTTCGTTTAATAGTTGTATATATTATTTGAATTTTGAGGTTCACATGGTTTCTTTATGTTGGAAATATATAAGGTATACTCATTGATTTTCAACTTGTATGCAACCTCCCTTTATGAGATATTTGATTGGCCATTCATATTGTATCTTGAAATCCATACTTGTATTATATATTGAAAAATGGTATCTTGTACCCCAGAGACATGAAAAAATTTGACATGTGGCAGGGTGATTGTCATAAGGAACCAACCAGCTCACAACAGGTAAAGTGTTAATTTTCATATGAATTATTGTTGACAATCATTCAATTAAATTGTTTGTTTGTTGATCCGGATGAGCACCCCAGAACACGATCATCAGGGTGATGAAATATATGATTCCCTCAACCCAATTGAAACAATTATAAAGGGATTGCGAAAGGAAAATAGAGAAATCCTTAAATTGTCTAGTTGTAAGCCTACATAGGAGACCATAGAAAGAATGAGATATTTAGAGAAGAATGTATATCAATATCCGGTAAGAGCCTTTTTTAAAATAGATTATTTATGACATATAATAATTTATGAATTTCTATTTCGTATGTTTATCTGAGATAAACTAAAAATGGTTTCTTTCTACAACAATATTTGGAACTAACATAAGATCCTGGTCATGGGTACATTGTTGGTAGAAATGGTGCACAAAACCCACAACACCCTGGCACGAGCCACATACCTTCGAGGCTATTTTACTCTCCATGTGTGACTCAAACGATTTAAGCTTCTAGGGCCCATGAGATTCCCACACCATTCACACCATACCATGGCACACATGATGGTGTAGTATATGGTGAATCTCATGGAGAAGGGTCTACACACTATTATCCTGGAGAAACATGTGTTCAAAGCATGGGAACAATATTGGTCAAACTTTTGATGGACAAAAACTTGGTTCCCTTGAGGATTCCACAAGTCCCAGGTAGTTATTAATATATTAGCCAATTTCTATTATTTAAATATTGAAACCTACATCTTTCAAATTATTTTAAACTAATTATCATATATTTTTGCAGGAAACAACATTTTTTATAGGACCTTGGATGAAAATTCCTTAGATATTTTTGGGCCCACCATTCACACAAGGTGGAATTCCTAGAAAAAAGAATTGAAATATGATATTATTAACCATTTGGTCAAAATGTTTGGTAATTTGTTCAACAAAAAAAATATCACCTCTAAGGCGGGTACATATTTGAAATATGTTAGAGATCAATATAGGACTCAATTGGTAAAAAAACCTAAGTATGATCACCCTGTTTCCATTCCTGAGAGGAAATGGAAGAATATACCGGAGGCTGCAAAGTATAATGCATTGAGACATGAAGGGAAGACACCACTTGGTCCTGGAAGGTAAATGATATTTTGAATTGAATATGCCGAACTTTCTTTAGTTGATCTATAGAAAAATCACGTTGTCTAAGTACATATTTGAAACTTTTTGTAGGATCTTGGACACGTCGAAAATCACCAAGGAAAGAATAGATAAACATGGGAAACAAAAAATTGTCCAAGGTGGTTTCCTAAGATTAAAATCTCAAATTGTAAGTACCGAATAATTTTACCATATTAGTCATATCATCATACAATTTTTTTTTAATTGAGGCCAATAAGAAAAAGTCATCATATTATGCAATGTAGGGGGATATGTTCAACAGTGCAGACACCGAATAAGACATGAATATCAAATTCAATTTCATCTTTAAAGAAGTGGTTTAACATCAAAAAATATTGGGGAAAACACAATCAACCGACCCTTCGGGCAAGATGGTAAGTAAAATGACAAGACTGTAATTGCTCATTACTCATAATTACATATATAGATGGTTGATTTATCACATAAACTAATGTTTCTATTTTTTTTAAGCATGCAAGAAACCCCGGTTCATTCAACAACGGTATTGTATAGGAACATCGTGATTCTAGTGGTGTACAAACCCATCACAATATGTGTATTTAAAATCAATTGTATATATTGACAATTAGTAATATTTAGTTTCAAAATGTGTACTTATAACATTTCTTGTTTTAATGGAAGAGCATGTATATGAGGTTGGTACTCACAAAGGAGAGAAACCGATGACAACCCAACCAATGGTGTCGATTACTCCTCCAGGTAAAAACTAGAGTCATAATATTTCTATTAATGAAAAACTAATATGAATAATAATAACTAATCGTGTACTTTTACAATTTTTGTTGTTCTAGTGGATGCCCTTGTAGTGCAACAATGTCCAGCAGTACATTGTATTAATAGAAGTAATGCAATGGTAGAGATGGGTCATAGTCATGAAACATGGCCAGAAGAGGGTCCAACAACTGAAGGGGTTGAATATGATGTTAGTAGTGATGATGTAATGACGAATTTTATTTAAATGAAGAAACCGAAAAGGAATTGATTGAAAATATTTTGAGGACAAAATTTATTAATATAAATGATTAGTTCTACATTTTTTTTTAAAATTAATATGCATGATTAGGTATGGGGAATTTAGAGTTATGCGGGGGGATATGAGCTTCCACCTTCACGTGGTTTGCCCTGTTTAGTGGAGAATAAATTGTTATCGAAATCAAGAGGAGCTCATTAAGGTATTCCTATTATCCATTTAATGATATTTGTTTTTATATGTTATTGAATGTAATTTGATGTGACATTATATTTTGTCTCTTAACATTGATGTTTTCCAATGTTCAATGTGCAGAAAGGTCTATTCTGAGGACTTGGCGATGTAGATTGATTTCTTGAGTTAGCGATTGATTCAATGAACATTGACAACAATATTGATAAATCAAATGGTAGGGGCAAAGTGAGTTCCAATTTTAAAGTTTCTTGTACTAAGTTTGACTATTTTAATAGTTATATGTTTCTATTTGTATCATCTTTCTATTTTATATTGTTTACTTGTATCTCTAGTTCAACAAAATAACATCTTTTGTTTTGTTTGTGTAAAATAAATAGTTTAATAATTGGCCCCTATATCACCATCAATATAAATCAATGCTATCATCTTTGAGATTCACACTTTTTTCACTATCAAAATGACATAGATATAATGAGAATAGTGTTCCCTTAGAATGAACTCCTAAACAAGATAACACCCAACATACACTTCAAGAGACATATCCTAGGTTTCCTCCCCAAGGAGGCTGCACCCACCTTCCCAACAAATTTCAACTCAACATCTATCACTTAAGGAGATCATCCTCTTTTCAATCTTTCTATTTTGACTTGAGTGTATTTAGTGTACTTATGTAAATGTGTCTTTCCATCCCTCTGATTATGTGCATGAGTTATTTAATATTTCTTCATATTGTGTGGACCTATTGGGATGTTTTATTTGACACCCTCCAATATAAGTTTTACCATCCAAGCCACCTCACAAATATATTGTCCAGATGGTATCATCCCTCAATAACCTAGGAAGATGTCACCATAGTACATTGAGGTGTTCACTTGGATTTGCATTCAACTCCAAGTTCTATATCTAGAGGAGGTATTCATTGTATCACCACTTGGGAGGTATTGTTTTACACCCTCTAATAGCATTTTTACCATCCAAGACACCTCAAAAATCTAATGTCCATATGGTATCATCTTTGTCAAGAAACTACGGAGACATTACAATAGTATATTGAGGTGTTCACTTATATTTTAATTCAAATCCAGGTTCTATATATAGAGGATGTATTTATTGTTAAATTTAATTCTACTGTATTGAATTTTGTTATATTCAAAGTTTCCATGTTTGAAAGTGTTTCCATTCGCTAGGACATGAAATATTCCTTGGAAGTTGAATGTAAAGCTAAATGGTGGAATAATTTCCAAGCCTCCCAAAACCCTAAATCTCATTCCAACCTGCACACTTAGAGTGCTCCATATAGTCCTATAGCCTTTACTCCTCATCCATAGAACCCTAAAGTTGTTCTTCCATCTTCTCCTAGACTTGATAAATGGTTCCACTACCATTGCACACAACCAACACTATAACAAATAGCCATGCTCTCAACTATACATAGTCATATCTATTGATACTGAGAGGGGGATGAATCGGTATCAAGTACAATTTAAAACCTTTTTCAACTTATACTTAAACCATTCAAATATATCCAATGAGAAATGAACAATAGTATAAGAGTTACACCAATATACCACAATCCACCATGCACAATATATGAGAAATAATCAATAGTTATTGTTCAAGGGAAGTAATGACTTCCAAAGGTAGCTATAGCTTCCAAAGGTAGCTATAGCTTCCAAATGTAAAGGGAGGGATAAACCTACAAGAGGAAGATACAATCCTCCAATATCAAGAGAGAGTTTAACTCTCCATCCTTGCCCCTTCCTTCCACCTAAGAATATATGAGAGATAATAAAAATTTACATTAAATCATCACCATCAACCAATCATCACATAGAACTTGATAATGCTTCCTAAGACTTCTTCAATTTATGCAATTCTTCAATTCATGGAGTACTCTGATCTTGTAGATATTATTACTCAATGTATTCTCTGAAACTCCTTCAATTTTCACTCCTTGAATCCTTCCCAAAAAGAGGTTATAGAAAGAATGGTAGACTTTATTCAATTTTGGTCTATTCAGAAGAACCAACTTGTATAGCATGCTCCACGTTCAATATTTAACATCTGATTCTGAAACTCACACAAAAGAAACTAAATTCCATACTATTTTCAATGGAAGTGGTCCCACTTCATTTGAATTATGTATGAAGAAGTTATGACTGTTTTACCCGTAACACCTGTTTATTGACTAGCTTTAGGACTAGTCACAAACCCTATCTTCCACATAGTGTATATCCATAATTATAGAGAATCAAGAGCTGAAATTGTTACCAGAGGTACCTTGATATGTCTTCTCAATACCATAGCGATTTCACCATCTGAATTGTTCTAGAAAAAATTTAATAGAAAAAATGGTAAGATGACCTGAAAATAACATACTTTAGAACACATCACCAAAAGACTTCATCCTCACTTGAAATCCGGCCTTCTATTCTTCTTATTACCTCTGAAATTAGAATTATATCAAATGAATGTATAATGATGTTTATTTATACCATTTATGTCACTTCATTTTAACATTAGGGCTGACCTGACACTTTCTTATTTTGTAATTCGTTTCTTTAATTATCTTCAGGGCCTACATGTACTTCCTTCTTCAATTCACTTTGTCATCTTCAAAAATTCATTTCTCCTCAACCATGAGGATTCACGTGACATGCCACATACCAATGGAAACAAAATGATGTATACTATCCATCCATGGGTGTTCTAACTACATGTGCATTTTCCTTCATGTCCAAATACCTTCATCAATCTTGCGGTCCAAAACCCATGACTAGGGTTGACATCAATGACAACATCCAATCTTCCAACAATCTCCCCCTTTGTCATTGATGGAAATACTCATTCTCCCCCTATCATCATGATCCCAATTTCTCTCCCCCTTTGACATCAATGGCAAAGGTTATGGATTCTCCCCCTGAGTTTAATGGAAAAATATAACCTTCTTCTTTGGGGCTGCTCTCCCTAAACATGTGGCACTCAATAATACTTCATCCTTATTTTTGGTCTTTGGGACTTTTTCTTCCTTGCAATCCTTTTCTGTGGCTTATGTCTTCTTTCTCTTATTTATGTCTAGGATGTGTTATCACCCTATAATTTATAGTATAAACTGGTGACTGGAATATCATCTCTCTCTAGTGTTTTTGTTGACAAATGATTTTTCATTCTGCAAATAATTTGAAAATAAAAAGAAAAAGAAAAGAAACGGAAAAAAAAAAAAGAAAAAAGAAAAAAAAAAGAGGGCATAAAAGAATTTCAATAAAGCCCCATGCAATAATAGTAACTTGGTCCATACCTTTCAAGCATGGCCAAGTTATTTTTTTTTTTAAATTGATGTTGATAGGGTTAGTGAATAAGCTTGGCTAAATCGTTCAATCTTAGCCAAAGTATCTAGGTTAGATTAGTGAATAAATATGGCCAGACTGTCTAATCTTGGTCATATAGCTCTAGGGTAGAGTAAGTTCTTATCCCAATAGTCTAACCTGGGTTAATTGTCATAGGAAGCTAGGTTAGAATATAGGCTAGTTGCTTTACTTCAATAAAACCAACTGGATGATCAATGTTGCACCATGTTTCAGATGCTTAAAATGTTGTTTGTCTAGCCCCGTGGTGGTGTATACATGAAAAGCCTTGGGAAAAAACCCGTCAAATACACTTATCCTAAGTTCTCCAATGCATGTAATCTCCGTGCCCTCACTTATTCTCCGCTCATATATCAATGGTCCAGATAATTACACTCAGATCTACGGTGGTCAGATTTTTCCAGATCCCCCGACCGTTCTATCTATAGCGGAGGGGGCGGGGGTCCAGAATCACTGATAATACACGTGCACATTTGGATGGTCCAAGTTTAAGCGTGAGGATATACGGTCTATATTGGACTCTAGACCCCCCCATCTGTTCTGCCTTTAATGGAGGGGGGGGGGTCCAGAATGTGTGATAAAGGATGCGCATAGATTTGTGGTCAAAAGGCAAGCGCACAGATCAACGACTCAAGGTGTTTTTCGAACCCCCCTGACTGATCTACCTTTAACTTTGGGGGGGGGGGGTCTGGAATGGAATCTTTCCTCTAGCAGGCCCCTATCTATACATGGCATGAATCTACCGGTCCCGAGTCCCACCACCTCCTACTGTCTGACATACCTTCGTCACCTCTTGACGTCATCATCCACCTTTCCAAAAGAGTCACATCCCATAATTTTTGTCAGTCCTTCCCCGCCATTCACTTGTGGCAAGACCCCTCACCATGATTTTTACCCCAAACGAGAGCCGCCACTTCACCCATCCATATTTCTCAGTCACTTTTGCCTACCATTTCACACTCTAAGTGATCCGTTAGCCATTTATTACTGGATAACCTATCTGTTAACCAGCTGACCTGTCCCCCGCACCTAACGGACAGCCGTTTACTCAAAACTATGCTCACTCTTATTTCTTTCACCATTTACCCACTCATCGCACCAGAGAATTTTACACCATTTTTCTCCGTTTCAGTCAGTCGCCCCCATCTACAGTCGTCCCCACTAACGTTGTTTTTTGTAGGTACTGTTACAGTGATGGCGCCAAAGTCAAAATGAGAAGAAGGGGAGGAGAATCCATTTATCCCGCCTCCTGTCAACCTTGACAGGATTCCACTGGTAGACAAAGATCACTTAATCACAGATACAAAGTGTGATTTCAATTTTGCAGACCTTCAATCATGGCTCAAAGATGTTTTCCTGGACCAGAGTGATGAAATTGGACTCCGGGATTCCAACCTACTCCTGTATCTCTTTCCTCAGATTCACCCTTTTCCATAGTTTTCCCTCAAGTGTCAAGCCCACTACATTCTCGAGCAAAGAGCCATCATTTCCTTGTCTAGAGAAGTTCTTTTCCTCATCACGCCTGAAACCATCAACCAAATGATGCAAATATCTCGAGCTGACTCTGCATCACCTTTTAACCTTGAAATTCTCACAGAATTATACCAGAAGATGACTTTCCCTCAAAGAGCTCAAATATTTGATCTTTTCCTCCCACCATCCGCTCAATTCCCCACTACAAATCCCCCTTATCCTTCTTCCATGTTTTCGACCAAAGGAAACTAGATTATCTCATCCCTATGCACCTTGTTCGGTTATTATTCGGATCAATGGGTAGATGAACCCATTCTGGGACTTTTGTCCATTTTCTCCACCGATGAGAAGCCCACTACCCAGTTCGACTTCATCACGTTCCTGGTGAACAATATTCACGAACAGTTTGTAAATTTCATCATAGAAGGCATGTTCCAATATTCTTCAATACTAGCGCACTTGTTCATTTTCTTCCAAGCGAACAAATTTTCTTTTTCCATGCAGAATATGGACGAAGATGGTAGACCCTAGGCAATAACCGTATGGACCTCCTTGCTCAAGCATAATTCCACAGAATTCAGTTTCAAGCAGTTCATCGAGAAATTCTATCACCCAGTGGTAAGTATGCTTAGCGGTAGGCCTGAACCTAGGATTAATGATGAAGTTCAGAGGATCCTGCATCTCTCGGATCACACCAAGACTGGTGATTGGTATTTATACCAAAATCACACTGAGATCAGAGTATATGGGTGTGAGTTGGCCCCGTATAAGCTTCCTAAATACCCACTTGTCAGAATTTTTTCTCTGGAGTACATAAGGCAGATGATAAACTCTGATGATATTCACTTTGTGTCTCTAAAGAAAAAGCAACAACTCAGAATCAAAGGGCAGATTGGCTCTTTCATCTGCAACAATCGAGGCGCTGGAGAGGAAGCAGACAAACTGCTGAAGGAAATGAAGTTCGTCATGAGTTTCACATGGCACTACAATCCGTGTGGGATTATCTCCGAGATGAGGGTGAAAAATAAGAATATCCCGTATGTCCACAAATCTAACCTTGAAGACGAGAAATTTGAAAACCAGACAGAATGGAAACCAAACACTTTGGTCGAAGCAGAACAACAGGATCCCCCGACCACTGTATCACAAACAACCATACCACAAGTTTCGAAAGGGAAAATGCCTAGGCAAGATTTGTCACCGCCTATCATTGAAGTATCGTCAGAAGAATTTCAACTACATACCAAGAGGCCTAAAACTAGTTCAGCTCCCGACCCGACTGGGGAAAAGGAAGTTCCATCTACTACAGTGACCAAGGTTTATAGGCCGCCCCTCAGTGCAAGCCTCCAACATATCATAACCTCAGCGTTGCTAAATAAATCTATAGATACTCCATCAACCACCCATCCAGGCAAGATAGGACCGAAGCTTAGCATCTTTGAGAAATACAACCTGATCAAGAAAAGGAATTAGACTCTGACCAACAGCACTTGCACCCAGTTCTGGAAGAAAACATCAACTGCACAACATAGGATTCTATCGGAATTTGACATTGAAAAGGGAAAAATGCATATGGAATTCTTCCAAGCACAGGTTCCAAATCCAAAGGTAATCACTGATTACAAAAGGGCCACTTTTTAATTCTAGACTAAGGATGTGCATCTAGCTGATTAGATGGATATGCACAAGCAAATAGGAGAAATGGTATTCTATACGCTGGCACATGCTTCCACTACTGCGCCCAAATTGCAAGTTTCCCTGAACAACATCCAAACACAGTTGAAGTTGGAGAAGATATCGTCCTTTGCCAAGGACAATAGGATCAAAACTTTGGAGGAATTGTTCCTTAAGATTGAGTACGATCCCTTGAACTTGAAAGAAGCTGAGGAGATGATTAAAAAGAAAAATTCTGACATATCCTCCTTAAGGAAACAATTGAAACTCCCACCAACAGAGGATTCGTAGGTGAAGGAAATAGTAGAGACAAAAGGAGAAAAATATGAAATGCTCAAACTAATCATGGAGAAAAATGCACAACTAAAGGAAATGGAAGATGAGATGGAGAAGATAGTAAAAGAGAAAGAACAGTTGATGCCAATGGAAGTCATTCCATTGAGTGCAGTTCCACTTTCAGGAGTGAGAACAACATCAGTAACAGAAGTCCCATCAACGAATCCACTGACATCTCTGGAAAAGACAGTCAAATTGGCCAAATCTATGGAAAAGATGAACCTATAGGAAACAGAGATTAGAAGGCTCAAAAAGGAGATTGAGAACCTTTAGGAACTCAAATCTTCCTATCAGATCATCCTCTCCAAGGAAAAGCAGGTGTTAGACCATCTCAAACAAGATTTACAATAGCTCCGGAAGCAAACAGCGACAGGTAAAACTCTGGCTGAAGTTAAAGAAAGTTTCTGGACAGACATCACCAAGTCTATGAACGAGATATGGCCCATGATATAGATTATGATTGAGAAAAATGAATTGGTGTAGAGAAGAAAACAGGCCATTGAGAAGATCAGATTGGAATTGGGAGAGATGCCCACACAGGCTAATGAAATCATCAAGTTCCTAAATTCTAAGACCAGGGAGGAGTTGGAAGAGATGAAAATTAAAGATAGAACAGAGACCATCCTTGAGGTCAAGAGAGTTTTGACCAAGAGAGGATTGATGCTTCAGCTAGAAGAAAAGGTTCAAGTCATGAACCTAGGGGTACAAAGGTTTTTTTAGTAAGATTGAGGCTCTACAGAAGAAAGGTCTTCCTGGTCTGAAGGTAATTAATGACAAATTGATGACACTCCCAGACTACAAAAAGAGACTGGCCGATGTGGCTAAGGACAGTTCAAAGTTTTCAGGAGTTCAAGGCAGCATCACTGGCAAGGCATTTCTATATGCGCTTCAGTGGGACATCAATATTCATCATGAGATTCGATACATCTTCGTCACCAAACCTGCCTTCGCCAAGTACACAGAAATGGATGAAGTTTATCGAAGGCTACTCAAAGTCATCGTTCCCAGTCATCTTCGATGGGAAGAACTCTATGTTATGATTGAGTAGTATATGAGGTGTCCCAGCCCAGTCATTTGTCTAGTCAAATGAGGTAGTGCAGAGGCCTCACCAATGGTCCACCCAAAATACAACATGCAGTTGCGACACATCATCAAGCAGTTCCTAGATTTTTGTAAGTTGTTAAGTTAGTTAGGCTAAAAATAGATTTACCACGTCCTGATCTTTGATGACAGGATTGTTTGTAATTTTGGATTATAAATACTTCATCTTTCAAAGTATTGAGGGTTGTTGATTTTCATGCCCTGCAAGCTATCAGACTATAATATTTTTGAAGAGATCTCCCATTAATACAAAGAGGCATTTTACAGGATTCTTGTGTGTATTCACTGGTGATGTCTTTCTCCCTAAGTTAAATGTTATTCTCGCTTTGTTATCACATTGTTTTCTAAATCTAATCTTTGGAAGTAACGAACATTGCAGGATTTATCTCGTATACCCTATTTCTAACTTAAAAGATTTTAGTGTTTTATCTTCTCATTTTACAATAAAGAAATTCTTAACTGCTTCTTTGTTGTAATTGTCTTTCTCATCTTTTCTTCTATTCCTCATTTATGCTACTAAAGAATCCAATGATTATATTATCTCTCCCTATGAAAGGTTTCCTTGTTTTTCTGGTTTGGATTTCATTTTTACGACATAGAACCCATAGCCCAATGGATGTGTAAACTATCTCAGCCAACTCGAGAAACACTACAACAACAAAACAAACTTATTTATTTACATAGCCTAATATTCAAATTTTTTTTGAAACATATCTAAATCATATAGAGAGATCCCACTCTGAAGTTGGAAGGGCTAGATCCCAGCTTCAAAAGAGGTTGGATAAAGTTACCTCTCGTAGATTTCTTCTTTCTAACAACCTCTAGGAAATTTACAGAGCGCTAACATAGTGGCGAATCCACTGGGGAAGAACAAAACTGGAAATTTATAACCTCATGTTGCTTTTCCCTAGAAGAAAAGTTTGTTCCTGAAATATTGCAAATCTGAGAAGAAAGTAGTGTTTAGAGGTTGATTAAAATTTGTACATATTATTTTCAGACTCGTAAAACTAAAAAGTATATATATAAAAATAAAAAAGAAATCTAGCTCCCAAGAAAGTTTATACTCGATCTCATCCAGACCCAGAACCTGCGATAGTAACAAATAACCCAGAAAAGTTGCTCAGGAAAAAGACCATTGCTAAAGGTTCAGTAATTCATACTCCCTTTCATAAGTCCCTTTCCTTTTCAGGGGAGCTTTTTACCTTTCAAAACCCTGACTTTGACACCCTTTCCGAACAAAGCCTAGTTAGAACAAGCTCCGATAGTTTTGTGAATGAAATCATTTTGGACCCAACCGTTTTGCAACCCCGGACTCCTGAAGTTCTATCTCCCACTAATAAACCACAAACCACTCACTCGGTGCTAGCCAGTCCCTCCTCGTCCTCGTCTTCGGTCGCTACCTCGCCTATCATCCAGTTTGTTATCCCACCTCCTCCACCTATCATGCCAGCCAGATACACTCCCTTGGTGTTGGCCACGCCTCTTCATGCTATGCCCCAAGACTATCAAACGAGACTCCCAAATTTCGATGGAATAGGACCTTTGAACGCCCAACAACACGTTGATAAAATGAATGATTATTTTGACCTGCAAGAAGTAGATGAGGTTGATGTTCAAATGAGGTTGTTTGCCCAAAGTTTGACAGGTGACGTTAAGAAATGGTATAAAGGTTTACGTGCCACCTCAGTCCTTGACCTTACCGCATTTCAAAGGATTGTTCTAGATAGATGGGAGGTAAAGAAAAACCCTCTCCAAATATTGTCAGAATACGAAAATATCAAAAGAAATCAAGGTGAGACAGTACAAGATTACTGCACCTGTTTCAATAACCTGTACAACGCAATTCCAACCGAAATCAAACCTCCATAGGGTTTGGTATTGATAAAATTCCCTAATGGTTTTGACACCGATATGTCATACCAACTAAGGGAAATAAATTCTACCACTCTAGAGGACATGCAGAAAAGCGCAATAAGTGTGGAGGCCAATTTGTTGGCAAAAAGGGCACAACAAAGGTCAAAGAGGAGAGTCACAATTAAAGATGAATCTTCCACATCAACCTCTGATTACAAATTGGATTCCTTGGCCAGAGAAATGAAAAGAATGATGGAAAGACTTATTGTATCAGAAATAAATCCTCTGAGAGAAAACCCATCAGCTCCTCAAGTTCAGAATCCTAACTTCAGAAGAAACCCTCCTCAAATCAGAGAGAGAGATCCTAGGGATCAAAGAGAGAAGAGAGGTATGGATCAATAGATCAGACCTCCCCTACAAGAATATTATGCTGATGAAGGAGAGGAAGTGATTGAGGAACTAGAGGATACTCATATAAATCTCATGGGTATTCATGATAACGAAGCTATTTTCCTTACCCAAGAAGAGCAATAACTTTTTCTTCTCAATCAAACAAAAGTAAGTGAAGAATCTGAAGATGTCGAACAACAGGCATTCAAAAATTCCATTTTGGAAGTACATCGGAAATACAATCTACAAAGTAAAAAGAAAGAAGGAAGTTCCCCAAAAAATATGATTGAAACGAAGAAGGTAGTAGAAGCCAAAAAATCCTCTGAGCCATCTGCCGAGAAGATTCCTGAGAAAAGTAATGCCGAAGTTCCAGCAAAAAGAAACCTTACTATTATGAAAAGATCGTCGTAGCCTGAGGTTTCATCAATTAATCAACCAAGTACTTCTGGTCAGAAGAATGTGGTAGACAAACCAGAATTGATGAGCCAAAGCAGAGCCCCTACACCTTTCAACCTCGAAGGGGAATTAGCCAAAGTAAAAATTCCCATTCCACTTTCCGAGTTGATGAACAAAGATGCTTATCGTTCACAAGTGATTAAAGCACTGACCATTGAACCTGATATAGGTACCAAGGCCTTAACCATTGGATCAACGAATCATTCATACACTGTGAACCTTACAGATGATCAACTTGAACTTTTGTTCAGACCTGAAGTGGATGGCCAAGCTGATAATGGTGTTGTTGCTCCTTTTTACATTAGTCTAAATATACATGACCTGATCTTGCATAATTCTATGCTAGATTTGGGTGATTCCCATAATCTGATGCCTAAAGCAGTGATGGAGAAATTGGGACTCGGGGTCACCGGACCTTACAAGGATTTACACTCATTTTACTCCAGTAAAGTTAGATCTATTGGTTTGATCAAGGATCGGTGTATCACCCTAGTCCAGATTCTTGCAAAGAGCATGGTCATGGATGTGGTAGTTGCATACATCCCCCCGAAGTATGGAATGTTTCTATCTTGGTCTTGGGGGGCTAAGCTGAGAGGTACCCTGCAGCTGGATATGTCGTATGCCACTGTCCTAGTTTTCGGGCAACAAAGAAGGCTATACAGAGAAACATTAATGAAATACATGGTCAGTAGCCAAGAAAAACCACACAACTATCCTCTTTACTTGGCACATTCTGACCTGGATTCTTTTATCCTGTATAACGATGGTGACATGGGAGAGAAAATCATTCAACTGGGAGAAGATAATTCTGGTCCGGACGAAGGCCAAGAAATCATCGAGGTAGAAAGAAAGAAAAATGTGATAACTAAAGAATTACCAACAGATTTCTAGAGAATGGATTTTGATGGAGCAGTAAGCAAAGAAGGGGATGGAGTGGGAGTTTGGCTGCACAATCACAGATCTAGGTATTCAGAAAACCATTCTTACAAATTAAATTTCCAATGCACTAACAATATCGCCAAGTATGAAGCCTTGATGCTTGGTCTGAAACTTTTTAAAAGAGTTGGTGCCAAACAGATTATGGTAAGAGGTGATTCTGAGTTAATAATCAAGCAAATTAAAGGTGAGTATGCTGCGAAACATCCCCATCTTAGAGATTATAGGAATGTTTTTATTGATGCCCTTAGATGTTTCACTGAAGTTGATTTGCAAGTAATGCCTAGGGGACAGAACATTTTGGCAGACGGATTGGCTACGTTAGCAGCCACATGTAAGATTCTTTTTCATTCGACTCGCCCATACACGGTAGAAGTGAAGTGTAGGCCAACTATTCTCGACAACATCAGGTACTAGCAGGTATTTGGTAATGATGATCAAATTGAAGACTTTCTGCAGTGTAAAAATTATTTTGAATGTACAAATATAGATTTAGAGAACGAAGATGAAAATGTAAAAAGATCTGATTTTGAAAATGATAGTGTAAATAGCGTAGATTCAGGAGAGTTAGGTGATGATGAGACGAAGACCAATATTTTGCATTTGAAAAGTAATGTTTTACCTAGTGGTTTAGTTCCTTTAGAGGACTTGTTTGATTTTAATGATGTAGCCAAAAAAACTGAAAATTGAAGCCAGTGGACAAGAAGTAGAAGATTGTCATATAGGGACAGAAGAGAAACCCAGGATGGTCAAATTGTCCAAATCATTATGCAAGATACCAATCCTTGCTTGTACAATCACAATATTCTTCACTATGTTTCATTACATTGCCTAGACTTCTTTATATAGCTCTCCCTATCTCCTAGGAACCTTCTAGAGAGCCTTCTCACATTTATTACATCCAACTACCATAGTGGGCCTTTATTAATATAGTGGACCTAGTCCACCTTACATTCAATGACCACATTCCCATATATTAAATAAAGTCCACTAATAACACATAACTACATTCCCATTAGGTACCTCCCTAGGTACCCCATATTACCTCCCTAGGTATACTACATTTGGTCGACCGCCTGGACCTTCGAGGTACCCGGTAAGTATGAGAGAACTGACGGTGGATTCTGTCCATACACTTCTTCAAAAGGAGTCATGCGAGTGGCTGTATGGTATGTAGTGTTGTACCACCATTCGACGAGGGGTAACCATTGAGCCCACTGGTGTTGTTTTTCCGATGCAAAGCACCTCAGATAGGTTTCCAAACACTTGTT
>ML780616.1:583540-601915 GCA_009831015.1 Picea engelmannii | reverse complement strand
AGCATAATCTTCACAATACACAGAAATGATATACGAAATAGCAACAGAAATAACACTTTGAATCAGATAGCAATGTTCATAGGCCTCTTCGAGGGGGCAACCTCCAGTCGAGCAGCGCTCTGTTACAATAATATCCAAGCTAGGGTTTTTCATACCCTCGACCCTTATTTATACTAACTATGTCTATTAAGAGAAGCATCTAGAGGAAGATCCTTCTAGAAGCGGAAGCTTCTATTAGGTCTTCTTACATCCCGCCTTATTCTATTTTATTGAAAGGTCTTATTAATATTGACCTTTATTACATCCGAATACATTGATCTACCTATGTGCGGGTTAGGACCTTAACACATTACCCCCTAAACAACTCAAATACATTGAGCTATTCAAGGAATATTCAGATGTGTTTGCCTGGGGTTATGAGGACTTGAAAGATTATGATACCAACATCATACAACATAGGATTCCAATCAGAGAAGATCAAAAGCTATTCAGACATAAACTTAGGAGAATCAATCCCAAGTTACTCCCCCTGATAGAAAAGGAAATAAAAAAAATGTACGATGCCAAAATCATAGTCTCGTTACGTTTTTCCAAATGGGTCTCAAATTTGGTCCCAACACATAAGAAATCTGGAGAAATTAGGCTTTGCATTGATTTCTGAAATCTGAATAAGGTCTCCCTGAAGGACAGTTACCCCTTGCCAAAAATGGACCACATACTACAAAGGGTAGTTGGATCCAGTCAAATCTCTTTGTTGGATGGGTTCTCGGGTTATAATCAGGTCCTCGTTCACCCAGATGACCAAGACAAAACCACTTTCACTACACCATGGGGTACTTTCATGTATGTAAAAATGCCTTTCGGTTTGATGAACACTGGAGCCACTTTCCAGAGAGTGATGGACATCGCCTTTGTGGAAGAATTAGGTAAATTTATTGTCATCTATCTGGATGATGTAACTGTGTTTTCCCAATCTGATGACGAGCACCTGCGACATCTCAGACGAGTCTTTGAGAAATGCAGGAGATTTGGGATTTCTTTAAATCCTAAGAAGATCCTTTTTGGACTATAGGAAGGCAAACTGCTAGGGCACATAATCTCTAAGGATGGAATCAAAATAGACCCCAGCAGAATCAAAGCCATACAAAAATTAGAACACCCAAGAAACATCAAATAATTACAGTCTTTTATCAGAAAAATAAACTTTCTACGAAGATTCATACCCAATCTGGCTGAGCTCCTTAGAAACATTAAAAATATGTTTAAAATGGGACACCGAATCTAGGCAATATTTTGAACAAGTCAAACGAGCACTCACACGGGCCCCCATCTTGATCAGTCCTGACTTTACCAAAGATTTCTATCTTTTTTCTTTCGCCTATGAACATACCATTGCAAAATTATTACTACAGAAAAGCAACGAAGGGTATGAACAACCCATAGCCTTTTTCAGTAAATATTTAAGAGATGCTTCTTTGAATTATAAAATAATGGAGAAACAAGATTTTGCCTTGGTAAAAGCCATAAAAGAGTTTAGAGTATACATTCTCCATTCCCACACCATTGCATATGTTCTGAATGCGGCAGTAAAAGACATTTTGACCCAAGACTATCCGAATGGAAGAAGAGGAAAATGGATTGCTGTCATTTTAGAATATGACATAGATATTAAGCCTACGAAACTAATTAAAGGTCAAGGTCTAGCAAAATTAATGGCTGAATCAAATTTCCATGCTCTTGACATTAATTTCTTAACTGCAGCAGATGAACAGGGCCAGCCGACGACTCCAAGCATGAGAGAGGTATTTCTCAACTCTCCATGGTATGTAGACCTAATATTTGTTTTGCATAATTTACAAGCTCCCCCTGGTCTAAATAAGACTAAAGCTAGGTTTTTGAAGTTGAAAGAATTAAAATTTTGCATTCTAGAAGATAATCTGTATTGGAAAGATCCTGGAGGTATTCTGTTAAATTGATTATTGAAAGATGAAGCTGACAAAGTATTACAAGAGTTTCATGCAGGAGATTGTGGTGGTCATCTGAACTAGAAGGCTACAACCAACAAAATCCGTAGAGTTGGATTCTATTGGCCCACCCTATTCGTTGATGTACATCACAAAGTGACTTCATGTCATCAATGTCATCTATTTGAAGGCAAAAGGAAAATCCTTCCTCTACCCCTGAAACCGATATCAGTTGAAGCCCCTTTCCAACAATGGGGATTGGACTTCATTGCAAAAATACACCCCCCTTCTTCAGGATAGCACAGGTGGATTCTTACTGCCATAGATTATTTTACAAAATGGATCGAAGCAGTACTAAGTAGGCAAGCCACTGATTCAATCATTATTAAATTTCTTGAAAATAATATCTTGTCTCGCTTTGGATGTCCTAGAAAGATTATAACTGATAATACAACTACTTTTCGATCGAAGAAAATCATAAACTTCTGCAACCAGTATCATATTGGTTTGGGACATTCCACAGCTTACTACCCTTAGGGGAATGGGCTGGCGAAATCCTCAAACAAAACCCTGGTAAACATCATCAAGAAGACATTGCAGGAAAACAAGAAGTCATGGCATAACAAGTTGGTTTTTTCATTATGGGCTGACAAACTGACCACCAAAAGGTCAATCGGTATGTCACCATATCAGCTGTTCTATGGCACAAAAGCAGTTTTTCCCACTTCCTTAGGAGTCCCTGTCATGAAATTGCTTCAAGAAATACAAGCCGAGCCAAATGACTCACAAAGAAGGATCAATCAGATGATCCATTTGCATCAGTATAGGGAAGAGGTATTCAACAAGACCCAGGTAGTCCAAGAAAACATCAAGAAGATTTTTGACAAAAGAACCAAGGAAGATGATTTTGAGCTAGGAGATCTAGTGCTGAGATGGGACACTCGAAATGAAGACAAGGGAAAGCATGGAAAATTCGATAGTCTGTGGAAGGGACCATACATGATTCAAGCATTCAAAGGAAATAACACTTTCTTACTAAACAACGATGATGGGACAGATCTGCCAGAAGGACCTGTAAATGGTAGAATGTTGAAGTGTTATTTACTGCCTCAGTAGAGACTCGAGGTTACATTCTCCATTGTACATAACATATTTATTTTTCGCCTGCATTTTCTGAGTGAATAACTTTAGTCAGTTGGTTGAAGCCCAAAGAGAAGGCCCTAAGCCACTGACCACTGTTTTTCCATTTTTCAAGAATAAAACCAATCAATCAACGATGGTGACTAGGAAGAAATTTTCAGAACATCAGGAACCGAGATTCTTGGAACTTCACAAGGAAAGTACCATCCCCAGGTGGAGCCATTGTTATCACCCTATAAGTTATAGTATCAACTGGTGACTGGAATATCATCTCTCTCTAGTTTTTTTGTTGACAAATGATTTTTCATTCTGCAAATAATTTGAAAAGAAAAAGAAAAAGAAAATAAAGAAAAGAAAAAGAAAAAGAAAAAAAAGAAGAAGAAGAGGGCATAAAAGAATTTCAATAAAGCCCCATGCAATAACAGTAACTTGGTCCATACCTTTCAAGCATGGCCAAGTTCTTTTTTTTTTAAATTGATGTTGATAGGGTTAGTGAATAAGATTGGCTAAACCGTTCAATCTTAGCCAAAGTATCTAGGTTAGATTAGTGAATAAATCTGGCCAGACTGTCTAATCTTGGTCAGATAGCCCCAGGGTAGAGTAAGTTCTTATCCCAACAGTCTAACCTGGGTTAATTTTCATAGGAAGCTAGGTTAGAATATAGGCTAGTTGCTTTACTTCAATAAAACCAGTTGGATGATCAATGTTGCACCATGTTTCATATGCTTAAAATGTTGTTTGTCTAGCCCCATGGTGGTGTATACATGAAATGCCTTGGGAAAAAACCCATGAAATAAACTTATCCTAAGTTCTCCGGTGCATGTAATCTCCGCACCCTCACTTATGCTCTGCTCATATATCAATGGTCTAGATAATTACACCCAGATCTACGGTGGTCATATTTTTCTGGACCCCCCCCCCCGACCATTCAGAATCAATGATAATACACGCGCACATCTGGACGGCCCAAGTTTAAGCGCACGGATATACGGTCTATATTGGATTCCAGACCCCCCCATCCATTCTTCCTTTAATGGAGGGGGGGGTCCAGAATGTGTGATAAAGGACACGCATAGATCTTTGGTCAAAAGGAAAGCACACAGATCAACGACTCAAGGTGTTTTTCGGAGACCCTCGACTGATCCACCTTTAACTGAGTGGGGGGGCTCCGGACTGGAATCTTTCCTCTGGCGGGCCCCTATCTATACATGGCATGAATCTACCAATCCTGAGTCCCACCGCCTCCTACTGTCTGACATACCTTCGTCACCTCTTGATGTCATCATCCACCTTTCCAAAAGAGTCACATCCCATAATTTTTGTCAATCCTTCCCCCCCATTCACTCATGGCAAGCCCCCTCACCATGATTTTTACCCCAATTAGGAGCCGCCACTTCACCCATCCATATTCCTCAGTCAATTTCACCTACCATCTCACACTCTAAGTGATCCGTTGGCCATTTATTACTGGATAACCTATCTGTTAACCAAATGACCTGTCCCCTGAGCCCAACGGACACCCGTTTACTCAAAACTACCCTCACTCTTCTTTCTTTCACCAGTTACCCACTCATCGCACCAGATAATTTTACATCATTTTTCTCCATTTCAGTCAGTCACCCCCATCTACAGTCATCCCCGCTAACATTTTTTTTTGTAGGTATTGTTACAATGATGGCGCCAAAGTCAAAATGAGCAGACGGAGAGGAGAATCCATTTCTCCCGCCTCCTGTCGACCTCGACAGGATTCCACTGGTGGACAAAGATCACTTAATCACAGATACAAAGTGCAATTTCGATTTCGCAGACCTTCAGTCGTGGCTCAAAGAAGTTTTCTTGGACCAGAGTGACGAGATTGGACTCTGGGAGTCCAACCTACCCCTGTATCGCTTTCCTCAGATTCACCCTTTTCCAGAGTTTTCCCTCAAGTTCCAAACCCACTACATTCCCGAGCAAAGAGCCATCGTTTCCTCATCTGGAGAAGTTATTTTCCTCATCATGCCTGAAACCATCGATCAAATGATGAAAATATCCTTAGTTGACTCTGCATTGCCTTTTAACCCTGAAATTCTCACAGAATTATACCAGAAGATGAATTTCCCTCAAAGAGCTCAAATATTTGAGCTTTTCCTCCCACCATCCGCTCAATTCCCCGCTACAAATCCCCCTTATCCTTATTCCATGTTTTCGACCAAAGGAAACTATATTATCTCGTCCCTATGGACCTTGTTGGGTTATTATTCAGATCAGTGGGTAGATGAACCCATTCTGGGATTTTTGTCCATTTTCTCCACCAATGAGAAGCCCACTACCCAGTTCGACTTGAACACATTCCTGGTGAACAATTTTCAGAAACAGTTTGTCAATTTCATCACGGAAGGCATGTTCCAGTATTCTTCAATACTGGCGTACTTGTTTGTTTCTTCCAGGCGGACAAATTTTCTTTTTCCATGCAGAAGATAGATGGAGATGGCAGACCCCAGGTAGTAACCGCATGGACCTCCTTGCTCAAGCATAATTCCACAGAATTCAGTTTCAAGCAATTCATCGAGCAATTCTATCACCCAGTGGTAAGTATGCTTAGCGGAAGGCCCGAACCTAGGATTAATGATGAAGTTCAGAGGATCCTGCATCTCTCAGATCACACTAAGACTGGTGATTGGTATTTATACTAAAATCACACTGAGATCAGAGTATATGGGTGTGAGTTGGCCCCGTATAAGCTGCCTAAATACCTGACTGTCAGAATTGTTTCTCTGGAGTACATAAGGCAGATGATAAACTCTGATGATATTCACTTTGTGTCTCTAAAGAAAAAGAAACAACTCAAAATCAAAGGGCAGATTGGCTCTTTCATCCGCAACAATCGAGGTGCCAGAGAGGAAGCAGACAATTTGTTGAAGGAAATGAAGTTTCTCATGAGTTTCACATGGCACTATGATCCGTGCGAGATTATCTCCGAGATTAGGGTGAAAAATAATAATATCCCGTATGTCCACGAATCTAGGCCCGAAGTCGAGAAATTTGCAAACCAGACAGAATGGGAACCAAACACTTTTGTCAAAGCAGAAAAATAAGATCCCCCGACCACTGTATCACAAACAACCACACCACACGTTCTAAAAGAGAAAAGGCCTAGGAAATATTTGTGACCGCATGTCACTGAAGTATTGTCAGAAGAATTCCAACTGCATACCAAGAGGCCTAAAACTAGTTCAGCTCCCGACCCGACTGGGGAAAAGGAAGTTCCATCTACTGCAGTGACCAAGGTTGATAGGTTGCCCCTTAGTGCAAGCCTCCAACATATCATAACCTCAGTATTTCTGAAGAAATCTACAGATACTCCATCAACCACCCAACCTGGAAAGATAGGACTGAAGATGAGCATCTTTGAGAAATACGATCTGATCAAGAAAAAGAATAAGACTCTGAACAACAACACTTTTGCCCAGTTCTGGAAGCAGACGTCAACTGCACAACATAGGCTGCTATCAGCATTTGACACTGAAAAGGGAAGAATTCATATGGAATTTCTCCAAGCACAGGTTCCAGATCCAAAGTTAATCACTGATTACAAAAGGGCCACTTTTGAATTCCAGACTAAGGATGTGCATCCGGTCAATCAGATGGATCTGCATAAGCAAATAGGAGAAATGGTTTTATATACACTGGCACATGCTTCCACTACTGCAACCAAATTGAAAGTGTCCTTGAACAACGTCCAAACATAGTTGAAGTTGGAGAAGATATCGTCCTTTGCCAAGGACAATAGGATCAAGACTTTAGAGGAATTGGTACTTAAGATCAGGTACGATCCCTCGAATGTGAAACTAGTCGAGGAGATGATTAAAAAGAAAAATGTTGACATAGCCTCCTTAAGGAAACAATTGAAACTCCCACCAACAGAGGATTTGCAGGCGAAGGAAATAGCATAGACGGAAGGAGAAAAAGATGAAATGCTCAAACTAATCATGGAGCAGAATGCACAACTAAAGGAAATGGAAGCTGAGATGGAGAATCTTGTAAAAGAGAAAGAAAATTGAATCCAATGGAAGTCATTCCATTGATTGCAGTTCCACTTTCATGAGTGAGCACAACATCAGTAACAAAAGTTCCATCAACGAATCCACTGACATCTCTGGAAAAGACAACCGAATTAGCCAAATCTATGGAAAATATGAACCTGCAGGAAACAGAGATTAACAGGCTCAAAAAGGAGATTGAGAACCTTCAAGAACTCAATTCTTTCTATAATATCATCCTCTCCAAGGAAAAGCAGGTTTCAAACCAGCTCAAACAAGAGTTACAACAGCTCCGGAAGAAAACAGTGGCAGGTAAAACTCTGGTCGAAGTTAAAGAAAGTGTCTGGATAGACATCACCAAGTCTATGAACGAGATATGGCCCATGATACAGATCATGTTTGAGAAAAATGAATTGGTGAAGAGAAGCAAAAATGCCATTGAGAATATCATATCAGAATTGGGAGAGATGCCCACACAGGCTAATGAAATCATCAAGTTCCTAAATTCTAAGACCAGGGAGGAGCTGGAAGAGCTGAAAATTGAAGATAGAACAGAGACCATCCTTGAGGTCAAAAGAGTTTTGACCAAGAGAGGATTGATGCTTCAGCTGGAAGAAAAGGTTCAGGTCATGGACCTAGGGGTACAAAGGTTTTTTAGTAAGATTTAGGCTCTACAGAAGAAAGGTCTTCCTGGTCTGAAGGTAATTAATGACAAATTGATGACACTCCCAGACTACAAAAAGAGACTGGCCGATGTGGCTAAGGACAGTTCAAAGTTTTCAGGAATTCAAGGCAACATCACTGGCAAGGCCTTTCTAGATGCGCTTTAGTGGGACATCAGTATTCAGCATGAGATTCGATACATCTTCGTCACCAAACCTACCTTCTCCAAGTACACAGAAATGGATGAAGTTTATCGAAGGCTACTCAAAGTCAACATTCCCAGTCTCTTTGATGGGAAGAACTCTGTGATATGATCGAGTAGTAGATGAGTTGTCCCAGCCCAGTCATTTTTCCAGTCAGATGAGGTCGTGCAGAGGCCTCACCAATGGTCCACCCAAAAAATAGCATGCAGTTGCGACACATCATCAAGCAGTTCCTAGATTTCTATAATTTGTTAAGTTAGTTAGGCTAAAAATAGATTTACCACGTCCTGATCTTTGATGACCGGATTGTTTGTAATTTTGGGTTATAAATACTTCATCTTTCGAAGTATTGAGGGTTTTTTATTTTCACGCCCTGCAAGCTATCAGACTGTAATATTTTTGAAGAGATCTCCCATTAATACAAAGAGGCATTTTATAGGATTCTTGTGTGTATTCACTGGTGATGTTTTTCTCTCTAAGTTAAATGTTATTATCACTTTGTTATCACATTGTTTTCTAAATATAATCTTTGGAAGTAACGAACATTGCAGGATTTATCTCGTATACCCTATTTCTGACTTAAAAGATTTTAGTGCTTTATGTTCTCATTTTACAATAAATAAATTCTTAACTGCTTCTTTGTTGTAATTGTCTTTCTCATATTTTCTACTATTCCTCATTTATGCTACTAAAGAATCCAGTGATTATATTATCTCTCCCTATGAAATGTTTCCTTGTTTTTCTAGTTTGGATTTCATTTTTACGACACAGACCCCATAGCCCAATGGATGTGTAAACTATCTCAGCCAACTCGACAAACACTACGACAACAAAACCAACTTATTTATTTACCTAGCCTAATATTCAATTTTTTTTTTAAACATATCTAAATCATATAGAGAGATCCCTCTCTGAAGTTGGAAGGGCTAGATCCTAGCTTCAAAAGCGGTTGGATAAAGTTACCTCTCGTAGATTTCTTCTTTCTAACAAACTCTAGGAAATTTATAGAGTGCTAACAGGATCTATATGTTGTTCGGTCTTCTTGTTGCATTTGCAACCAATCTTCCTGAGTTATTTTCTCTGATTTTACATTTTTGAGAGTCAAACGTAAGAGTGTATCCTTGATCACACATTTTACTAACACTGAGTAGATTATGATTCAAGTCTTCAATCAATAGAACATTTTTTTCTTTTACATTTTTTCTTCCAAACTCTACTACACCTTCTCCAAGTATTTTGGTAGATGAGTCATCTCCAAATGCAACATTGCCACCCTTTCTCTTCAAGCTGATGAATTTGTCTTGATCTTCGGTCATGTGTGAAGAAAATCCACTATCTATGTACCATTCATCTTCTTCTTTACATTCTTCAGCAATCAATGCTATTCGACAATATTTTTTGTTTGGAATCTCTTTCCTTCTCCATACTGTGGTTGGCATAGGGACATCTTCATTCATATATCTGCAATCTCGTGCTTTGTGACCAAGATAATTGCATTTGTAGCATGCAATATTTTTTTACATCAATGGGGAAAATGAATTATAACTTCTGTTGACAAATCCATGATTATTTCCATATCTTCTATTTACACCATTCATGTTTCTTGTGTATCTGTTCCTTTCATTGATTCTGCAATTAATTTCCTTATGTCCAAAATTTTTGCAAGTATAACAATGACCAAGAAAGAAATTTTGATACCTTGGAGTAAGTGGGCTTCTTTGTGATGTAGTCCATCTGGGTTCATGATCTATTCTTCTGTAGTTTCCTTCATACTGATTGAAGCTTCTTTGATTCCTGAAGGTAGGAGGTCTTCTTGGATATTCATTTCTTTTGTAATCATTCCTTCTTTCTGGTGTCCTGGTCCACTTCTCATCAACATTCTATGTAGATCTTTCTTCAACCTTTTTGTTGGTAGTTGCATCTTATTTGTATGAAGTTTCACCCATGCATTCAATATGTGTTAAGTCTTTTGGCACTTGAGAGTTTCTTAAGCTCTTCCTCAATGAGACAACTTCTTGTTTAAGGTTCTCACAATCTTCTTCTTTCTTCTTCATTTGGACATTCCTTACTTCTCCTATTCTTCTTTCTTCTTCAAGTAGAGTTTTCAAGGAAATGGTTTCTTCTCTTAGTTTCTCAAAGTATTCTAATTGTTTCATCAATATTACAACTGTCTTTTCACAACTAACCAATTCACTTTTTATTTTTCTTTGCATGTCTTTGAGCTTGCTATTTTCAATCTCAACATGCTTCAATTTTTTAAGATTCTCATCTTCTTGTTGAATAATTTTGTATTCATGATTTTCTTCTTCTTCATTGGAATTTTATTCTTCAGTGTCATTTCTTTCAATCCTTGGATGAGGACATTCAAATTCAACATGACCTACTCCTTCACAATTAAAGCAAAATAGCTGACCTCTATTTTCTTCTTTGAAATCTGAGATGTTGTAATTTGATTCAACTTCTTCTTCTTCTTCTGCGTCTTCCCTTACATGAAGGTATTGTATCTTATCCCAAAGCTCTTTTAATGATGCACATGATCCCACCTTGGATTTCAATGAATCTGTCAATCCATCCAGGATGGTGTCTATTGCCAATTTGTTGTTCCTTTTTGCTTCCTTCTGAGTTGCAATCTTTCGCTTCTTCAAAGCATTGTATTCTGAAGCAACTGAGAACCAAACATATGCCCCAATATGTAAGGTCTCTATCCCCATAGAGCCTTATAAAACACAATCTAAAATAGAGAATAGAGAAATTATATCCTGTACAATGTAATCTTCAACATTTAACCATAATTTATTTAGCAGAAATTAAATTTATTAACAATTGGAAAATAAATCACATAACAATCACATAACATAGCATATTCAACACCTTAATGATAACCACCTAACACAACATAATCATTAAAATACATACCTCTGTCTGATGCTATTCCTCCAATCTCTGTCTATCCTCGTTGCTGCTCTGCCCAAACTCTACCCAAAATCGAATCTTTCCTCCCTGCCAGCTAGGAACAAAGCCTATCTAACTCCCTATCTCCAGGATTCATGGCCCCCGAGCCCAAAACTCCCAACAAACCTGTGCACCCAAACTCCAAACCAGAAAAATATCCCAAATAGAAAATATCGTCCCTTCTCTCAAAGTGCTCCCTTTCCCCCAAAATTCCAAAAATTCCTCCTCCCGAATGCCTCTACCCCCTCATATCCTCCTCCCATTCACCGCCTCATACCTTCATTTAATGCCACCCACCTTATCCCTCCATTTAATACCTTATTCCCCCATTCAATACCCTATCCCTCCATTCAATGCTTTATCCCTGCGTACATAACGTTTTATCCCTCCATTCATTGCCCAAACATTAAATGTGTTAATTAATCAATTAATTAATTAATCAACATATATTAAACAATAATTAATTAATTAATATTATTAATAAATAATCATTATTTAACTAATACACATTAGGACAGTTAATTATTTAATTAACTATACTTGATAAACCTTAAGCAACTATTTAACTAGGGTTGTTACATACACCCACCCTTCAGGAAACTTTGTCCTGAAGTTAAAGTATTTTATGATACAAGGGAAAAGAAACATGGTTCACACATTCCTAACAAATAACTGACATTATTAGTAAGTAGGCCAAGAAACTCATACATACTAGTGTACATGTGCAAGAAATGCATGTGTAGCTAGTACATACAAGTCTCGTTCATGTACTAATATCAATAACTATCATCTCTATAGTAATTTCCATATGCATCAAATCCATTCAACAAGACTATTCATTTTATAAAAGAAAATAAATCAATCAAATGTTTGCGAAATCCTTTAATTACAATTATCTAGCTCAATAATGTTATTTAGACAATTTTAGTTTAGTTACATAATTATGAATATTCATATATATATATATATATACATTTTCTTTTCATAGGGAAAACAATAAGTTCCAACATAAGGAAAATCTCCATACACTCTCAACTATTTTGAATCTTCCTTCCTCCCTAAATTACTTCCATCTTCCATTCCTATCCTTCCTCTGCTGGACTATCTTGGAGCATCAACTATATTGACCTAACTCCAAATAGAACCCGTAAGAAGAAGTGTCACTATCTTGACCAAGCTTCCCCAGCAGGTAACGGACAGTCATCATCACACATCTAGGGGAGCGTGAGCTAACATCTTCCTCCCATGACTTCAGGTTTCAAAGGATACATGGTGGGAAATGCCTCCACCCCTCCTAATAGGACTAGGATCCACACCCTACAATGGAATATATAGTGGCACCGTGTTGCTGGGAGTTTTTTCATTGTCTATTCAGTTTTGGGTAGTCTCACCACCTGAAATCCTACACTGGTCCACATATCATAGAAATGCATCCAAACCAATATAATTTCACATACAAAGATTCATACCATAATGTTTCTCGGCCAGTGGTCATGACATCCACTTTCATCGTCATTATCCCTTGGTTATTTCATAGCCCACATCCTGCAGATTAGTCTGTAACACAAACTCATACATTTCTATGCATTATTATCATGTAATTGCATACAACCATAATTTCAATTCGGTATCCGCGTACCAACAACTTTAACATCAAAGTTTTCATGTTAGAAATAGATCTCATAATATCCCATAATTCAATTAATGACACCTATTCATAAAATTATCATTTACATAATAGATTGCATCATATCCAACATCATTCAAATTGCATTTAAACCCTCATAGGATTCTCATTCACACAATATGTCACATCATATCCATCATCATCAATAAAAATTAGACATTCATAGAATTTACATTCACATAGTAGATCGCATCATATCCATCATCATCAATAACAATTAGACATTCATAGAATTTACATTCACATAGTAGATTGCATCATATCCATCATCATCAAATAACATTTAGAAATTCATAGAATTTACATTCACATAGTAGATCGCATCATATCCATCATCATCAAATAAAATTTAAACATTCATAAAATTTACATTCTCACAATATATCTCATCATATCCATCATTATCCAAATACATTTAAACATTCATAAAGATTAATACGTCTTAAAATTTCAAGTGTATTATTTAATAGTTTCACTTGTGAATAGAAAATAAAGGTGTGTAGGCCTTAGGTAATCCTGGCTGTCTATGTCAAAAGGTGGTGTTACATACACCCAATCTTCGAGAAACATATTCTCAAGGTGGTCAAAAAAGTGAGGGATAATCTCATCGTAGTGTCTCGACGTCTTCCCAAGTAGCAATTCCTGGACTATACTTGTCCCACTGGACCTTAACTTGGTCTACCAGACAGTTCCTGATCTGTCAGACTCTACAATCCAATATGCGTAACGGTTCTACCGTGAGGGTTCCTGCATTCGATACCTGCAATTCCTTCCAATTTAGCTTATGTGATTCATCAACAACATAATGACGTAGAACTGATACATGAAAAACATTATGAGTTTTATGCAAGTGGGGTGGCAGTATGAGACGATAGGTAACGGGTCCAATTTTATCTTGGATTCTGAACGGTACTACAAATCGAGGTGACAACTTTGTCCCCTTCCCGAACCATATGGTACTCTTATTAGCTTGATACGAATGAAAACCTAGTCTCCCACTTTATAACTTTGGTCGGTCCTGTGTGCATCCACATAACTTTTCTACCTATCCTGTGCTTCCTTTAGTCTCTGCCTAATCTGAATCACCTATTCCTCCATCTCTTGAATCAATTATGGCCCAACTGTTACTCAATATTCTAATCTATCCAAAATCAAAGACGGTCTGCATGGCCTTCCATACAGAGCTTTGTAGGGTGGCATTCCAATGGAGCTATGAAAACTGTTATTGTAGGAAAACTCTACCAAAGGTAGGTACTTCTCCCAATGGGTTTGATTATCCATGACATACATCCTAAGCATGTCTTCCATGACTTGATTTACTCTCTCATTTTTCCCATCTGTTTCAGGATGATAAGCTGTGCTTAAGTTCAACTGGGTCCCCAACGCTGACAACAAACTTGTCCAAAACCTAGAAGTGAATCTGGAGTCCCTATCTGAAATATTCTTCTTAGGTATCCCGTGCAAACAGATGAACTCACTTACAAACACACATGCCACATTAGTGACATCGTAAGTGTCTCTAACTGGAATAAAATGAGCACTCTTGGTTAACTTATCAACTATCACAAGAATGGCATTGTGTCTATGAGATGTGAGCGGAAACCCCACTACAAAATCCATAGAGATGACTTCCCACTTGGACATAGGAACATCATGTGGTTGTAGGAGGCCTGTTGGGTGATGGTGGTCAGATTTTACTTGTTGACACTCTAGGCACTTGGCGACGAAATGGACTACATCGTGCTTCATGCCTACCCAAAAGAAAAGCTTCCTCATGTTTGCGTACATCTTCTTCACACTCGGATGCACACAATAAAGTTCTCTATGGGCTTCCTTCAGTATGATGCTTCAAATATCCCCATCGTCAGGAATGTACATCCTTCCCCTATATCTCAATAGTCCATCTGCTTCCAGACTATATCCTTCATATTTTGGATTTAATTGCCTCCCACTCTGGAGGTTTGAAGTAACCTTTAAATACCAACTGTCTCCTTGGAGTTGTGTCAACACACGTTCCCTCAGATTGACCTTTAAGGGTACCAAGGAGAAGACGCGTGGTCTCCTATTCAAGGCATCTGTGACCACATTTTCCTTTCCTTTGATGTATGAAATACCGAAATCGCACTCACTCATAAACTCACTCCATCGCCTTTGTATAGCATTCATATCCCTTTGAGTGAAGAGATGTTTTAAACTTTTATGGTCCGTTTTGAGCTCAAAGTTTCGCCCCACAAGATAGTGCCTCCAAAGTTTCAGAGCTAGAATTATAACTGCCAAATCTAAATCATGAGTAGCATAAAGCTCTTCATGTTTATTCAACTTCCTTGACGCATAAGCTATCACTCCTCCATCCTATATTAGCATGGCCCCCAACCCTTTCTTCGAGGCATCCGTGCAGACTGTGAAGTCCTTTTCCATATCTGACACTCATAGAATTGACGCACTAGTTAGTAACCTCTTAAGCTCGATGAATGCACTATCACATTCTTCTGTCCATTCATAATTGACCCCCTTGTTTTGCAAAGTGGTGATGGGTTTTTCTATTTTAGAGAATCCTTCCACAAATGTATGATAATAACCTGCTAGCCCCATGAAGCTTCTCACCTCATGGGCATTTTTCCGCACTGGCCACTCCATAATGGCCTTTACCTTTTCTGGTTCCACAGATATTCCTTCACCGAAAACGATATGACCTAAATAGTGGATCTCTTTCTGGAAGAAGGAACACTTCGACAACTTCCTATACAATTTGTTCTCTCTAAGGCAGGACAACACCACTCGCAAGTGTTCCTCATGTTCTCTTTCGTTCTTGGAATAGATGAGGATGCCATCTAGAAAGACTTGTACAAAATGGTCTAAGTACTTCTGGAATAATCCATTCATGAGGCTCATGAATACTGCTGGCGCAGTGGTCAATCCGAAAGGTACTACGACAAACTTATAATGCCCAAACCGAGTTCGAAAAGTAGTTTTAGGAAAAATCACCTTCCTTAATCCTTAACTGGTGATACCCTGATCGCAAATGAATCTTTGAGAATACCGCTTCTCCTTTCATCTGATCAAAGAGGTCATCTATTCGCGGCATTGGGTACCTATTTTTCACTGTAGCATGGTTCAAGTCCCTGTAATCTATACACAATCGTAAGGAACCATCCTTCTTCTTTACAAAAATTACTGGTGCACTCCAAGGTGAGACACTGAGCCTTATTAGCCCTAAGTCCAGTAATTGTTTCAACTGCATTTGCAACTCACAAAGTTCTAGCACTGTCATCCGATATGGAGTATTGGAAATTGGTTCTGCACCAGGTTTTATCTCAATAGTAAAATCAAGTTCCCTCTCAGGAGGTAACCTTGGTAACTCGTTCAGAAAAATATCCTTAAATTATGACAATATTGGGTACTGATCCAAGGAGGGTCCCTTCCTTTTATTCACTGCTTCCACTACATATAGTTGACACCCTTGCCTCAAGCATTGTTTAACCTTCATATTTGAGATAAAGAGTAATGAAACCTTTCTCCGTACACTCTAGATCTCTATTGGCCTTCCTTCGTCGTCAACACAGAGAACCCTTTTTGTGAAACAATCTACCAAAGCTCGATGAGCTTCTAACCAATCCATTCCAATGATTAGGTCATATGTCCCGAGAGCAGTAACATAAACCTTCAACCTGGTAGTACACACTCCTAGGTCTACAATACAATTATCAACACTAGGTCCTACCACTTGTTTTTCCCCCGAGGCCATCTCGACTTATTTAAAGTCATCGTGATCATAGGCTACCAACCCACTCTTTTCTAATGCAGATGGTGAAATGAAACTATTTGTAGCACTAGAATCAAATAAAATCTTAACATTGATATGATTTAGCATACCTGATGACTCCACCACCGTGGATTGGTGTTCTGCCTGGCGATTATTAACTGCTGCATAAATTTGGTGGCTTCCACTTGCTCTTCCCATCGGGACCTTTCCTTCTCTATGCACAAATCCTGATTGTAACTTTGGGAAGTCATGCTGGTAATGGGGTCCTCCACATCCCCAACAGGTAACACGGGATTGAACCTGTGCACTGTTCTGTGACTGTCTCTGAAATGAGTTCCTTCCCCTGGAACCCCTGCCCCTACAAGCTGCTCCCTGAGATGGTCGTGGACCTGCCTATGTCGTTGGTGATGAACGATATGCTACACTTCCTGCCATTGAAATACCTGCAGCTACTGTCCTTGGTGAGACTCTATTACCATATGGAGGTGGCCTTGAGACCCCTCCCCTAGGAAATGTCCTAGAGGCCTTCCCTACAAATCTAGGATGATGCGGAAAGGTCAGCCTCGTACCTCCAGTTAAGTTCATGTGTTCCTCTGCATAAAATGCATTTTCCACTGCTTCTGCTACTGAAGACAGTTTCCACATCCATACCATAGCCCTTATCTTAGGGTTTAACCCATAGACAAAGTGTTTTGCCTGTCGTTGGTCATTATCCATGTATGAGACATATTTGACCAATTCCATAAACCTGATCTCATATTCTTCTACAGTCCTGTTTTCCTGTACTAGAGCATGAAATGCTCCCACCTATTGTTCCTCATAGTAAGCTGGTAGATATTTCCTTCGGAACCTCTCTTTGAAAAGTTCCCAAGATACCGTGTCTGGGGTAAGATGCAATTGCCTTTCCAGGTTGCCCCACCAGTTCAAGGCACTATCTCTTAACTGAAAAATTGTTATCTTTTCCTTTGAAGTGGATGCATAGTCTCTTAAGGCAAAACACGTTTTCATTCCTTCCAACCATGCTTCTGCACGTTCACTGGCACGACCCCCAACAAACTCTGGAAGTTTGATCTTTTGCAGTTCTCTAGTGATGTCTTCGGGTGGAAGTCCTCCCCCTGAATCCCTTGATGCCTCTGGATTACCCGTTCTAGATGGTGGGGGCTCCACTTCGATCCCTGTTTGTTGATGCCCCTTTAAAGTCTCATTTATGTCCTCCAAAGAGCGCAGTATGAGAGCTAGTTCAGGCGATGGTGGTGGCGGCGTTGGCGGTCCCTGCGATGACTCCCCTATGACTCAATTTACTCGAGTCCTAACCATCCAGTATGATTTAACCTGCATCAACCAAAGTTGTTAGGGTGAGTTCAAGGACATTTCACATTTTCACAACTTAAACTAGAAAACAGGGTTAGGTGTAAGTTTTTTTTTACTTGTCTGTAAACAGACGTCACTCTCTTTAGGGGAAGTGGTTAGGTTAGGGTTAATCATCTAAGCTTGGTGTCACTACCTAAGAAAACTACTAACTCTCTCGTCTCGTAGCTACGCTTAGATTTTCTTCCTACTCGCCAATTTCTCTAACTTTCCTGCCTAGTGTGCATGAAGCCCCCTCCCTCTTATCTTGGTATAAGTCCTTATACTTTGCGTTTAAAACTAAATAACTTATATATGTTTAAACCTAAATTTAAATATAATTTAAAATATATATTCAAACATAAGTTTAAACCTGAACTTATATATATAATTAAAGCTTAATAAAATTTTATCATTAATTTAAGGCTTAACTCAATCAAAGCTTAAACCTTATACTTTTTGGATTTCATTGGATAATTAGAATTTTTTTTTTTAAACTAATTTAGTATTTACAATCTAATTTGATAATTAAAAAAAATAATAATAATGTTGAATTAATATATATATATATTAAAAAATTTCAATAATCATAATAAAATAAAATTAAAATTAAAAAAATAAATTATATATATAT